>CATKHJ010247134.1:0-13530 GCA_949750685.1 Vernicia montana
TGTGTAAGTATATTGAATTTGTATTATATACTAATTATTTGCGAGAAGCATACTGTTTTTTATTTAATGTATACTGTTTGCTATGAGTTTTTAATTTTTTCAAAATTCATAGTTTGTATAAATAGTAGTAGATACTAATTACATTGTATTAATAAGAAATTAGTGTTTCTAATTTATATTGATTTTTTAAATTCTAAAATTGTTATTATATACTTTTTGTTTAAAAAAAAAATCAAAACCTAGCTAATTTGAAAAATCTAAGAAAATTAATTCATTTTGAATTATATAATTTTCAAGCTAAATATAGGTTAGTAGTTAATTCATTTTGAATTTTCATAAATAAGATTTAATATGATTAAATTAATTTTTAATTTAAAAGGAAGTGGAACCAATAAATTATAGGTGAAGAGAAAAAAATAAAACTTTCATAAGCAAAAAGAAGAAAAAAAGCTAAATTTGTAAATGAAGAATGAAGTTTAGACTATTTTTGCAAAATAAAAAATTAGGGGTTAAAAAAATTTTTTTTTTTAGATTTTGGATTATTTGTGTAAAAATCCCTTAAATTTATTTCGTCCTCCAAAATTGCAAATCTTCCTTTAACAGAATCTCCAACAATACCTTTTTCTACTCCTTTCTTACCATAACAAGCTCAGTTTATATCTTGACCCCGAGATTTTTTCTTCACCAACATCCAAGGCCCAAATTTCTCCTTCTCAGCATCATTAGCTCTGCTAACATTGTCTTCTTCCTTATTCGTATCCTTCTCCTTCGTTGTAGCTTGGCGATCAGGGTTCAATGGACAAACTTCCACTCGATGGCCATATTTGCCACAAAGGAAGTAAATAAGGTGAATTCCCTCATATTCCACACGCCTCACACGTTTCTGCAACTTGAATCGTGAGCTAGAGGCTTTCTTAGGTCTATTTCAATACAAATACGAGCAAAACGCCCTCTTGATACATCACTCGTTGCTTCATCAATTTTAATAGGTCGACCTAGTCGGGCCCCCAGTCTCATGAGGAAACGTTCATCATAGTATTCTATAGGCAAACATGGAATTCTAGCCCACATTAGCACACGGTCAATACTAGCTATCGAAGGATCAAAATTAGGATGCCATTGACGTACTGTCAAGTAATGATCCAAAATCATCCAGAAGCCTCCTAATAAGGCATGTTCATAATCATCAACAGATGAAAAATTACAATGAAGAAGTCATTTTCTAGTGCCACTACGGAGATGTGCAAATAAGGTCGCCAAATCTCTTTTAAGTTTTCTCTGCATGAAGTTGTAACCAATGGTCTTCCCTAACAACTTAACAAATAGGGTTTTTTCCCATGGTTTACGTAGTCTCAACTTTTCTTCTTTGATGATCTTAATGGTTGGGCAGCCCTCATCCTCTTCACCATCATCCAAATCGTCATCTGAAACATTTCCTTCCATTCCTTCTCCAGCCCTCTGTTCATGCCCATTAACACCCAAAAGTTTATCTTTAAAAGATAAATTTTCTTTAACAGCCGCAATTTCGTCCTCCTCCAAACCATCCATAACCTCCGCCTCGTCGTCCTTCTGCTCGCCATAGGTAATACCTCGCTTGATCTTTTTAGTACTACATTCAATCTGGTTTCTCTCTTCTAACGACTTCACATTCGCCAGAGAGGGAGCGTTCTCAACATCCATGACTATTAAGGATCCTTTTGGTTATAAATACCTTATTTATTTTTCACATATTTATAATATATATTTTTAAACTTATTCAATACTATTAATATAATTAATACATCTGCATATCCATATTTTTGACATAAATTCATGTTTACTAGATTATTATATATGTTTATTAATTAAATCATATTTTAATTAAAATATTAAAATAATATATATTATTAATTACTAATGTATGGTTACTTAATGGATGAGATAATTTTGTCTAGCTGTAAAAAAATTCATCAACGGTTTCTAAAAGGCTACAAATTGATTCTTTTATCCCGCTGTTGAATATAAAACAACTATCAGTTACATCCAACAGTTATACTAAACACCCACTATAAAAAATCAATCCATGGGGCATGATAAAAAAAAAAAAAAAAAAAAAATGTGACATCAAAGAAAGGAATGCTGCTATAAAGAGGCTGTAAGGAAAAGCATAAAAGAATAACAACAGAGAGATTGAGAGAGACTATAAAGGGCAATCACATTTCTTATTCAACCCAGTTAATGTCTAAATCTTTCAATTTCATAAGCCATTTTTGTGTATCTTGTGACACATAAGTTTTTGATGGACTGCTGTTTTCTCCTTCCACATTAGTAGATACCATATAATCAACTTTTTTATCCTTGATTACATTTGCCTGCCTATTAGGGTGCCTCACCTTTAGAGCTAGAAGACGAGAAACTTCATGGAGTCCCCCCCATTTCTCCAATGCCCGTGCAATATCATAACGCCCTGCAAATTTGTGAACAATTAATTAAAAAATAATAATAATACTAACAAGATGAATCATGCCATGTACTTCTAAAATATGAGTCCAGATAGTTTAGAAGTTACCAGCACGTTCAAAAGATTTTCTACTGGGCATGAATGAAGGGTCCATTCCCCAACTCCGCTGAAATCGACTAATCTGTATTGTGTCAAAGCATGTTTAGAAGTGTATAATAGACTAATCAACAATTAACTTCCGAAAAGTATCATCACCACATAATCAGATAATTAACTCCATAAAATGAGCTCATAGGGATGACAGATTTCAGAAAAATTTGATGTTATTTTAGGCAAATCTCAAAATTCTGTGTTTTACTTAATGCAAGTAAAAAGAGAAAATGGCATCCACAGTTTTTTGAGTAAAACATTTTCTGAATACAAGGAATGAAATCATCCCAAAAGCATATTACCTACCATTAGTTGTAAAGACATGCATAACCGTACTCTATAAGTCCATGTATAATATACACACTTACACTTGCAACACAAGCAAAAAAAAATAGGTAAAAATAATTCATGCTCCAAATCTCATGCATGCACGATTTTATTTTTCAGAAAATTATCAATTCTTCTCCCTCCAAAATTTATCTATCTTTTTCCAAAAGAAAATTTTGGAAATTTTTTTCAAGGAAAGCTCTTCCAGAAAGTTACTCTCTACTTTACTCAATTTTCTTGAAAACGAGCACACAACTTCTTTATGCATCTAAAATGTGATATTATAATATAATATTATTAAAGCTCAAAAAGACCAGCAAACAGTGCCAACTGACAGCTTAACTAAAATTAAGATGCTACCTCTTCCTGCAAATTCTCAAGATTATCCCAGTATCCCTTTGGTTTTCGGTGCTTGTATGCAAGAGAAAGATTCATCAATGATGCAATCCTTCTAAATCCACCCATGCGGGTTATGGCCTTCTCAATATCCACTCTACCATGCAGACGAAGCTGCTTTCTCATGGGCATGAATCCTTCCTGTCCATGTTCTGATATAAATGTCAGGAGCTCAGACTTGAGAATTTCAATGTCCCTCTGCAAGCCAGGAACCCTGGGTCTTTGTCTAAGTGAATCTGGGTTATTCAAATCAATAACCTTCTCAGTTCCATTGCCATACTTGGTGTCTCCATCACCAAGAGATGATTCTATTTTCTGGGAATATTGTCTAAGCTCATGCATTTCTAATGAATTTGCGGCTTCTCTTTTCTCGATATAATCTCGAATTGCACATAAATTTGATGGGAGATCTTCATAAATAACCTACAAAGATGAAATTTTCAAATGTCAAGATTGAATTCAAAAGAAAGGTCCTAATAATTATATTCAAAAAAAAAAATCTTGAGACAAGTATATGCACACATGCCATCATATGCAAATTGTACCCTAATGATCTAAATAAACTAAACAGAGTGCCAAAAATCCTTTGATAAATGTCATGTCAGAATACCTCCTCCATGATAGCTTCTGAAAGAAATGAATCTTTGTGCATTTTGGACTCAACACTGTATTTCAGCAGTGTGTGATGACTTCCTAATTGCTCTAGAAGCCACTTTCCCTGGAACGAGTCAAAATCCCCTTCTACCTGCTCAAAACTGATCTCCTGTTGAAGATGTTCACATAAATCTAGAACAACTCGCGCATGGAGTACCATGTACAGTAGACCCTTGCATCCTTCCTGCGAAAAGGGACTCCTTTGAGCAATAAAAGTTTTCATTTGTAAAATGTTAATAAAAAAATGTTAGATAAACTAACAATGGAAAGTAGACACTCCAATTACAGATAAAAATGGTTGTTCGATACTTTGAATGGTTGACAACTTGTGGAAGTTTAATAAATATTTCAATGCGTTTCATGATATGCATCTTCTCAACATCCAGGAAAGCATCAAATGTACAGGGTTAGTATGAGGTAGGGAAAGAAGATATTTATTAAGAGAAGCTAACAGCTAACAATAAAACAGGTGAGGCCATAAAGTGAGATAAAAAGAGAATTTGTTGATCGATAAAGTGTTCTTAACAATAACTTAGGCCACTGTAACAGGTGGCTTCTGAAAGAAAGAAGAATAAGAAAAAAGAAGAAAATCACTTCAAAAGAAGGCTCATTACTATGGTTTTAAATGAAGGCCTAAATAAGAGTAAGGGTTTTACAAGGAGAGTTTTCCAACAGAAAAATGAAAAATAAAGAAAAAAGAGGTGCCAAGTTATGATTTCCTCTCCTCCTCTTATTATCCTTTTTCTGCTTTTGAAGGATGGTTACAGCCATCGCATCACTTTTTGTTACAAAACATTATGAGCAACATGTTCGCTTCTCATCTGATATCGGTAAATATGGAATGCAAAGATCATTTCCTAAGATCCCCAAAAAGACAGGGGGCTAATACAACTTAGGGACTATTGATTTAAGGAATTTGCAACATGCTAGAAGAACTAAGCATCATAAGCTTGCATTCTTTTATTAGTTTATCCCTCATATCCACCATGCTCAACTTTGGTGTATTACCTGTCTAATCCAAGTTAAGTAAATGAAAAGAAATATCCACTTTCATCTCATCAAGTACTTTGTAAGTGTCAGAACCATATTGAAACGGAAGCATCACAAACAGAATCATGCTTATACCTGAAGTATGCGAACTTTGTTGTTCTCTCGTGATAAAATCTTACTAATTGCCAAGTTTGGAACTATCCTGCAAATAAGTTACATAATGAGGAAAGGAAATTAGGAATAACATCAACTCAATTGCAAAATTCAGAAATGCCATTTCCAGGAAATGACAGTAACAGACATTTTTTTTTTCTTTTCTTAAACCTATGCAGCTAAAAATGGTAGCAACAGGAGGTGACAGCAACAGAAGTTGGCTCTAGTACCAATGGATGTAGAACCATGAGTTCTCACACCTAAAATACTTCAATTCAACTAAAACCAAATATGCCTGCAGACACGACAAACTTATATTGAGAAAACTAAAATAGAGAATTGCTATATAATCCTACAAAACATATAAATTCCTAAACAACCCTACAAAAGCATAAAATAAATATTAAGTTTCTTACTACTAAAAGAACAATAATAATTGCAAAGAGGCCCTTGTCTCTAAAACAGGCTAGAATCACAAATGTCCCTATGGGAGTTATATAACTACAACATATGTTTCTCAATCATTAAGGTTCCTGGAACAACATTGGATCTGCTTCACATTTAAGTATTCTACTATTTACATGGGTGTTCAGAAATTTAATTAGAATATATAGGGTACTATTAAAAAAATTATTATACCTCATTTAATAGTATTGTCTTAATATTAGTCAATTTTATATGTAGTGTATCCAAACACCAAACAAACCTGAACATGCAAACATGGAAAATCTATGCACTTGAAACAAACGAGTCCTTACTCTAACAAAGGCATAGAATGACTTGGGTTTCAGCACCTAAAAAGACAGACCCTTGGAAAGTAATAATAGACCGAGTAAAGCTGCAGGCAGTTAAAAAATAACACACAAAGAAGGAGAAAAAAAAAAAAAAAAGAGTTTCAAATTCACAGAACAGATCAATAACTTTATTGAAAATTACATAGGCTCCATCCCTGTTTGAAGAATCATATATTAATGTTTAAACTTTAAAGTAAAAGTTAATGAAAACAAAAGCAAGACTTACTCAGGAAGACTCTCATAAGCAGTCAAAACTTTCCAGACTTCGCGAACAGGAGCTTTTACAGTTATGCTAGCAATAACGCAGCGATGAACCCCTCCATTTTCCTTTGGTCCAAAATCATTGAAACAGGAAATTCATATGAGCCCTTTTTTATAAGAAAAAATATTTTTGAGAAAGAATGAAATGACGGTACAGTATGGAGGACAAGAAATCCTCCTATAACTCCAAAAACAACTAAAAACAAGAAACATAAAACACCAACTAAAAAAAGATCCCTCTAAAAGCTCCAAAAGCATAAGCCCACATACAACCCAAAAAACCACCTTGTCCACTTAAGCCAATTGGTTTTGTGACTTCAAAATGCCATTTGCCTACTTTTAAAGTAATATGAGCATAATGTACAGTTAACTAATTACCAATAGGCCATCAAATCTGCGCAGATGAACTTCATCCACCATGCAAGGCCTATCAAGTCTGCAAACTTTCCCAAACACACCCCAATTAGTATTTAAATCACTCGAAGATGGTGGCATGGGACCGAAATTTGAGCTGGGATAACTCTCTTTTAAATCTCCAGTTAACAATTTGTCCTCACAAAAAGCACCATCTAAGACTGTTCCAGGAGAAGAGTATATTGCCACGGTTTTTCCACTTTCTGCAATTGACAATTTTATATTCCCTTCAAAATATCTCTCAGCTCGACAAGCCAAGGCTTGAAGATTCACAGGAAGATCTGACCTAATAATCCTCTCCAAGAAAATAGCAGGAAAGTTGAATCTTGGAATTACATTAACTTCATATGCTAATAGTGTCGTTCCAGACCTAGAAAAAAAATAATGATAGAGTGAGGACAAAAACAAAAGATCATCTGCCATATATGCAAGCACAAGTACACAACTATAATAAATGATAAGGTAAAATAGGACAGAAAGAAAGAGAGGAGCTAGAGAACATCATGAGTTATTCATAACTGAATATGTTGTGGGAATATAAATTTATTCATCCCATAAAGGAGGAAAGAAAAAAAAATTGAATTGACATTTCAAAAAATGTCAACAACTTTAATGGAATTGTTATTGTTAAGGGATAAAAATAATTTTCTGAGGTAAATTAGTTAATTCCAATAGAATGCAATATATACATATAATACATGAGTGTCATCCTTTCTTCTTAAATAAAACTTTCTCCTTTGATTAGCATTCCCATTTCCTTTGTAAACAATATATATAAGTATATATGTCAAGAAACTAGTTCTTGAACAAGCCCCTAAAAATAGCAAACAAAATGGAAATTAAGAGTATAGACATGACTAGTATGAAGCATCACTATAATACTGGAGAATGAAGGGAAAAAAAAAAAAAAAAAAAAAAAGGATAGAAGAAATATGTTCAATGCTAAAACATGCAGCCTTTATACCATAAAAATGTGCATATGCATATGTGTGTGTATGTGTGTCAAGAAACTCTTCTTAAGCAACCACCCAACAAACAGCAAACAAAAAGGAAAGAGTATAGACAAGGCTAATTCGAATGACCTATAATTATAGAGAATATGTAATATAAGAATTAAGATAGAAAAATTTATTCAATGCCAACACATCCAGGCTTTATACCAAACTCATGGATCTACCTTGTCCCTGATTTTAATGACCATTTGCCATCAAACTTCTTAAAGTCCCCATCAACCATCGAAAAGTGTAGTTCGTGATTATTAGCCTAAATCAAAAGGCATTATTTAGGGAAACAAAATTAAGATGAAACTAGAACATGCATATGAGAATAAAGAATTCAACAATTAATGATAGAAGGACCATTACTGGGATATGCATGTTATATAAGATTTAGGTAGACATGCTTAACTAAGTTTTCATACTAAAATTTACCTATCAACAAAAGAAAAATGAAGATCAAGATTATCGGCTAGAATCATGAAAACATTATTTTAAATTTCTGACTTGGGAAATATGTACATGGATGGAATGGACAAAAAATAGCATTCATTAGAAGGTAGAAATGGCGCTAATTAAGGAAAAGTTCAGAGATGGGAGATTGAAATTATTTGGGCATGTATACTGTAGACCAGCAAATGCACCATTAAATAAGGTTGAGCACATTGAAGTTGCAAGAAATAGAAAAGCAAGGGGTAGACATAGGATCATGTGGTGAGTAGTTAAATAAAATATTTATAAGCTCTTGATCTTTCTAAGGACATACCCTTAATCCAGGTGAAACGGAGGAAAAGGATCTATTTAAAAAACCAATCAAGGTATCATTGAGCAATTGGAAAGCTATTAGATCCATATCAATGAGAACAAGAATTTTAAGAATAATTTCTTTTAAGATCATTTCTATGAAATGCAAGTGGAAATTCTATCTTGCATTTTAAGAAAGGCACCAAACCAATAAACGAAATTTTAGATCAGAGAAAGAGATGATAAAACTAATCACCATTAGTGTTTTGTACATCAGAAGGTCTAATCAAGAACCAATGACATCTCTCAATGCCCGTGCTTTATGGGTTTACAAATGTCATCAAGAAATAAATGATTTTAGAAGAACACCTAACACTTACAAACATCCAATGATGTATGATTTGATAATCAATACAAATAGAACATCTTCTTTTTTGTTTGTTTCGGACAGTAAAAATTAACTAGAAATTATTTTTGACATTCATAGAAAATTGCAAAAAATAAAACTTTCTTAAATGAAGAAGACCATGAGAACATGCAGACTATAAGCACTTTACATTCTTACACTAGCTAAACACCAATGCAATTCACATATCTTTTATGTACATAGACATATATATATTGGACAAATATTTTCTGTGAATATTAAAAATTGAAATCATTTATTTTTTTATTTTAAAAAAATAATTTTACTCATACCACAAAATTAGACAAATATTTTGAGCTTAAAAATATTATTTAAAAAAAAAAACTTAGTCATAAAAATCTTCATTAAACTATTTCAAATTTCAAATTTTATCTCATGATAATGTTCTTAGATTTTATTATTAGTGATCTTCTTTTCTTTTTTTGGTAAATTTGGCTCTGACCAAGATTCGAATTCAAGACCTATCAGCTTTGAAGACGTTTATAGTACCACTGAAACAAAGGCTCATTGGTATATTAATATTTGAGGGAAAAATCAATAGAATTTAATTTGATTTGGTGTATTCTGCAATTACTAGCTAATGGCCTCTCTAAACTTCCTATTTCATGTGATAAAGTTATAGTTATGCTTTTGAAATGCTAATGTCTGCTGTGGGCAATCCAAATAAGTCAAAACACAAACATAATCTGAGTATTGATTTCACCTTTTGATCTATGAAATAATCAATATCTTAATGGAATTGATGAGTTTACCAACCACTTTTGCCTGTTTGGTTAAATTGTTCTTCAATCACACTATTGGTTTCTTCAATCACACTATTGGTAGACTTCTCAATAAAGCCTTGTTTTATTCATTTGTTGTAGCCTAATCTCTCTAGTTGTCCATACATATATGAAACATGGTACTCATTAGTTCATCATAGAAGTAATTTTGCTTCAACAATCCTAACTGCTAACTCCTAACATCTTTGAGTTCTTTTAATGCTTGAGGACAGAAATCAATAAGAAAACCAATCAAATAGAAAGTCACATGTCAATAAATGTGGAATTTTTTTTTTAAAAGGACTTAATTACCCTAGCAACATTGAAAACAACATGAATAGACCAAATGAACAAAAAACTTGAAGCATACGGTTCTTTTGATGAGTCAAACTTTTGTTAAACTCTTCTCTATAATTTCAAGCTGATAGACTACAGGATATGCCCAGAAATGGTCCTTTTGATGGGTATTTTCCTTGTTTCTAACATTAAAGAAGTTTGAAAATTTTGCAATTTTGTTACTCCCTCAGTCCCAAATTCATAGTCCACTTTGCTTTTACACATAGATTAAGAAAATTAATTAATATAATGTAAATTTACTAAAATACCCTTACTCCATAACAATAACACATTAATTTTATACACTTAGTTCAATATATACATTAATTATGCAACTTTCCTCAAAAAAAATTATACACCTAATAAAAGATAATATAGAGATTTCCTTATAAAACTAACATCTATGGGAAGTGATTAAATTTTGGGACTGATGAAAAAGGAAAACCGGACTATCAATTTGGGATTGAGGTAGTATATTCCTCAAAAAAGCCAAAATTTGCAGGAATGTATATCTAGTTATGATTAGAATACTAGCATCAAATTAAAATGAAATGGAATTTAAAGATTTCGAAGGTTAATTACTGAAATGGGAAACTCTTGTAGATCCAAAACAACACGAGCTTCAATATGCCAATAGAGTGCCCTTTGTAAGCCTCTTTGCTCCAACCATATCCGCCCAGGATGAGGGCAAGGAATTCTCCCACTGAAAATTAATCCAAATATAATTAAAAATTGAATCAAAACCAAATCAAACCAATTAAATTAACTAACTCAATTAATATAATACCTGCAAACGAGATTGGGAATAAAATCAGCGAGGCGCTCGTAGTCAGTGAGAGCATTCCATACAGACTGAATCTCAGAGTAAACAATTATCTGAGCTTTAATTCTTCGTTCCCGCCATGATATCACTTCCACTTCGCAATTCACCTTTCTTTCTCCTTCTTTTTTCTCTTCAGCCTTAAGCTTATTCTTCTTCTTCCTATTATTATTACTTTCATGAAAATCATGACCGTGACTCGTACTTATCAAGTTCTGAGGATCCTCAATTGAGGAAGAACGACAACGTATCACACATTTTTGAGGCAGACAATGCTGATAATTCTTCTTCTTCTTCTTGTAGTTGTTGCAGAAGGGAGTTTCTAAGAGAATGCTGGAAGAAGCTTTGCAGGTGATCATGAAGATTTTAGATTGGAGCACACTGCACTTCAATGCCCAGGCTCTCGCTTTTAACGACCGTTGCTCACTTATTCGTGTCCACCAGTTTTTCGTTGTTTTGTAATCAACAAAATGTGTCCACCAGTTTTTTTTATGTTTTTCTTTCTTTTTTTTTTTTTAAATTACTATTCCGTTAATAAAATTTGACCTGATTAATATGAAAAGATTAAAATATCTTTATTTATATAATAAATATAATTTTAATTTTATTATTTAAAAATAAAAAATTCAAATAAAAAAATTTAAATTATTATTTAATTATATTAATTTGAGTTTTTTTTTTTTTTTTAAATAATAATTAAATATATATAAAAGGAAATTTTAAAGAGAATATTACAAGCTGCTCAATTTAATTTATAGTTCTTTAGTTGGTCTAACTGAAGCGTACAGTCAATTAGTTTTAGTAGTTAATGTGTCATTTGTTTGTTAGTATATTAGCTTCTTCCTTAAGCTCTGTATTTGATATATAAACAGTTGTATTACTCTTTTAATTGTGATTTTTAAATAAATGAAGATTATTTTCTTCTCTCTCTAAACTTGTTCATGGTATCATAGTAGAGTTCGACCAGAGTTTGATTTTCGATTCAATTGCTTGATTGTAAGCTTTGAATCCTTGATTTTCTTTATAATTGAAGAAGCTTGACAATGGAAGAAGAAAATGGCGATGATTCTGTAACTGGAGGAGAGCATGTTAAAAATGTTATTAACATAGCTTATGTGAGAAATGTGATGTAAGATCTCACAAGAATCAAGAATGGAGATCCTTTGTTTCTTCAAGGATCAGATCATCCTGGAATGATATTGGTCATAGCTCCACTAACAGGTAATAAATTTTTTGCCTTGGAGTCGTTTGATGAAGATAGCCCTAGGTGCGAAAGTAAAATTAGGGTTCATAGATGGGACTTATGAGAAACCAGAAGTAGGATCTGTGAATTTTGAACAATGGAAACGAGTTGATCTCATGGTTACTCCATGGATCTTAAACTCAATGACCAAAGAAATAGTTGAAGCTTTTCTTTACTCTGAATCAGCAAAGGCATTGTGGGATGAGATAGAGGAAAAGTTTGGTGAGAACAATGGACCACTGTTATACCAAATCCAAAGGGACATGAGTTCAATTTCTCAAGGAAATTTAAATGTAGCTTAGTATTACGACAAAATAAAGAAGCTCTGTTATGAAATGAATTACCTACTGCCTACACCACATTGTATTTGTGGTGCATCTAAATCAATTGCTGAAATTACTGCCTTAACTAGGTTGATACAATTTCTTATGGGACTTAATGATGGTTATGATAACATAAGAAATCAGATATTAGTAATGGATCTATTACCAACAATAAACAAGGCTTATGCAATGGTGTAGAAAGTAGAAAAACAAAGGCAAGTGAATGTGAGTTTTACTGAGAATTCTGGAAGCACAACATTATTTGCAAAATCAGTAAACAATCAAAACTCTAACTAGACATATCGAAGGGATACAACTAAACCAGGAACAGGAAGAGGAGGTTACAAAAGAAATTATCAGAATAAGAAAGACAAGGAAAATCTCTACTGTGATCACTGTAACAGAAATGGTCATGCAAGAGACACATGCTTCAAGCTACATGGATTTCCAGATTGGTACATGGACTTGAAGAACCAAAGGGCTGCAGAAAAGCTTCATCTAGCTAATATGGCTGACTCTCCATTTGATGTAGGGCCTACAGGGACTGAGATACAGGTTGAGAAGGGCAAAGAAACATCTAACTTGACTGATGTGATCCAGCAGGAGATAGCTAAATATCTCAAGGGACAAATGCTAGCAAGAATTAATCATGTTAATCTGGCACACATGGGAGGATTTGCAGGTATACATTATGCATTAACCCTTGCTTTGAGTACACTTGGCTTGTGTGATAAGGATTTTTGGATTGTTGATACAGGTGCTTCTAGTCATATGTGTAAATCATTAAACTTGCTTCAAAAATATTTCCAACCTGGCCTGAACATACCAGTTTACCTACCTGATGGCATAATTAAGTTTGTCCATACTATTGGAACTGTTAAACTTCATGACTCTCTTTCCTTAGCCAATGTCCTTTATCTACCTAGCTTCACTTTCAATTTTTTGTCTGTTAATCAAATTTGCAGACAAGCTAATCTCCTTGTTATTTTTTACTCTAATCATTGTGTTTTGCAGGACCTGAAGACTAAAAGAATCATAACAGTGGGTAAACTATTGGGAACTCTTTATGTTCTTGATAAAACTTGTTTTTTTTTGAAACTATTTAGAATTTTGTTGAATCAAATTCATCCATTGTACAGGTCTATAAACCTGATTGTACAGATGATAACTTTATTTTCTTAAAGTTATTTTACCTGTTTAAACTCAAATTTTGGTTCAGTTCTTGAGAATTTAATAATATTATTACTTATTTTGAGAAATAAATAATTCTAACAATTTATAAATAAATTATAAAATATTTTT
>CATKHJ010247155.1:0-16052 GCA_949750685.1 Vernicia montana
GACAATAAATTGGAGTCATTAAATGGGTTTTCCCTTAACTTTTCCCAATTAAAAAATAAATTAAGGTGGCGACTCTCAAAAATAATTTTCAAAGATCAACCAATCCGAACCTGAGGGTTCCATTGTGAGACCAAACCCGAATGAGCATTTCGATCCCCCTCTAGCGGATCGGATCGGTGTTCGGGCGAGATCTCACAATATATATATATGTTTATTTCAGATATATATCGTATGAAATTTAATTACATTTTAAAGTTTATGAAATTTCAAAAATGTGCTCATATGTGGAAAAATTTTGAAATCTCAATAGCCCTATAATTTTTAACACTTATTTGTAGACAACCTATGTTGAGAACTATTTATAAATATTCCATTCTTACCAAAAATTACATGTTATATTCTATTGAAGTTAAGAACCATATGTTGCTATGTTCATTGTAATTAAGATCAATATACTTCATGTTTCCTATATTGCCAAATGTATTAGCACTTCTCATTGCTTTTGTTACAAATCCCAATAGGTATCTCATTATATATGAATCCAAGGAACGGATGTGCCTCTTTTATTTCCAAAAGGCTATAAATTAAAGTATTCTAAAATATACTTATGTGATCCAATCAAATCCCAAGAAAACTTCATAAGTCAAAACTTTCATTTATATGTAATCTACTGCAAATCCAAAACTCAATGTCCCGTTCAAACTAAGACTTGTATAATATTGTAACACCCAAGATTTTGATAGTGTATGCACGTGTATTGGAATGATTAAGCTAAGTTATAAATGCATAATGTATGATATGTATCTTTATATGTATTCCTTTGATGATGTTATTGATATCGAACCATATATGTTTTGCTTGGGATGATATGGAATTCTTAAGATGAGAATTGTTTACATTTTGTGTATTAAGAGTTGTTTGACTATGCTGAATGAGTTTGAGGCATTAGGAGTAAAAGGAATGAAGTTTTGAGCTGTTGCAGGCTTGAACGCCCATTCAATAAAGTTGAACACTCGTTCAATAAGGTGAACGCTCGTTCATAAAGGTGAACGTTCGTTCTAAATGCCTCTGTGTGAATATTGTTATTTCTGGAAATGGGAGATGAACGTTCATTTAAAAGGGGTGAATGCTCGTTCAAGGTCGAGGATTATTAAAAGACAGTAGCAATCCTAAAACGTCAAATTAGACCTAACTTTATTTATTTCAATTTTCCTGACCCTAAACCCCCACCAAAACCTCATTAATGCTTCTTAAAGACTAAGATGCATTAAATTAACTCAAGAAATCAAAGGATACTCAAAGATCTAAGTGGATTCTTCTTAAATTCTTGGAAGATTTGGTTTTGGTGAGGAAGAGATATTTCAAGGTAATATCTAATTCTTCATTAATTCTTATAGGCTTTGTTATTATGTAGTTTTAGCATCTTTTTTGAGTTGGATAGAAGTAGTTATGGGTATTTATTGTTTTGATTTTATTAGGAAGTAATTGTTAGGTTTTGGGTTAGAACCCTAGAATTTATTCTTGAAAGATTAAGTTCAATCTTTGAGATTTTAAGATATTCTTTTATGGAATTGAAGAATTCATCCTTAAAATTAGAGTTCATATACTTTAGATTGATTGTAATGTTGGCCATGTTTGTCTAGGCCAAGGATTGGAGGATTTTCATCCAAGATAAGAGGTTTTAGCTTGGATTGAAGTATTTTGCTAAAGATGTGAGTTATGAAATATATTTATGCATGTGAACTACCTTTCATGGATGTTATTCTTGTTGAACCTTAAAATGCCAAAGATTGAAATTAGAAATTCTTTCATTATTCATGTACCGATGTAATTGCTATTAGTCTTAAATAGCAACTTTGATTATTTATGTTGAATTATTGAGACCCTTGAATGAATGATGGCTATTTGAGCTAATGTTTATTGATGTTAGACCTACCAAGCCTTAACCAAGATGAACTTAATATAATAGAACGCCTTACTAATGGGGGAATAAATCAGTAGATCGTGTGCACCGGTGACTCAACTGATAGAGTCCTATATGTCAGTGTTCTACTTAGAGAGAACTATGTACTCTAGGCTATATCCGGCCAGATATACGTTAAAAGGAAGAATTTACTACCCTTAATGATGTTTGGATGCTCATGGGGATGGTGATTTCGTTCCACCCATTTGTATTCTGCTATGATGAATGTATGTTATTGTTCTATTAAAGATGTTTTGTTAATGCCATTCTTTGTAGGCATATTACTATTATTGATATAACCTATGTTGATGATCTCTAGTCCAATTATATTCATTTGTTGAATTTCCCAATGTTATTCCTTGAGAACTCACAGGTATAAATGTATTTCATAATCTCATTAAGTTAAAGGCTTACCCTTCTTCAATTGTGGTTTTCAGGTGCTAGAGTTGAGGAGGATAGATTGGCAAGTGATAGAACTTCTTGATCTTTTCTTCGCAAGAAGCTAAATTTTTGTATTGTTTTGAATTCTTTTTGTTATAGCATATTACAGTTTAATGGTCATTCTATAACGCTCCATAGTACAATGTTAAGGTGTTAGCATAGATAGAATGATTCTTGAGATGATTTGAAGTATTATTTTGTCTTTGTTCATTATGGATGATCGTTAAGAAGGATCGTTGATCCATAGTGAACAATGGATGGATTATGTATGAAATGATGATGTAAATTTTTCTAGTATGAATGATGGATAATGATATGTAATGGTCCTTTAAAGTTTATAGTATGATTATAATTGTCGATCCAGTTTATGTTTAGATAGTTCTACAGGTGCTTGGTGGTCTTAAACCTACCCACGTCCTAGAACCGTCACACCATGGAAGTTGGGGTGTGACAAATATGTTCCACTTAAAACAAAAGCCTTATTAACTCACATTTTATTGCCTATAAGTCATTAAGTGAATTATACTTTAACTCATTCCAAGTTATGAATATGTTAAATACCAAATACGATCTTTTCTATTCTTTACTCACCGAGCTTTTCCCTTAAGCTCACCTCCTCCACTCACCAGTGCTTGCAGTTGAATGTTGAAATAGTAATTTTAGGAGTATAGTGGATGTTGGCAAGTTGATTCCTCAAGCATCCTTCCTTCCTTGAGGACTATCAAGTCAATGTAATAATTTGAATTTTGATAATTGTTTGTATATGAATTTAAATTCTCTTAGATGCTCCATGTGTGGAAATGGTGTTACTATATTTGACATGTATATGTTATAAGTGTATTAACGATAAGTATAAAACGAAATGTTGAGATGTTAATTGAATGATGAGATTGATATGACATGTAAGTATGAGAACGATAATGGGAATTTGATTATTGCTTTAATGTAGTGAGGGAATGAGATTAGTATTGGAAGTGCATTTGATGTGCAGGTTGTGATCTTGGGCTATAGTGTAGTTGCAACTGATATCATGTTGGAATTGGCATCGAGTATGGGTTCTATGGATTGTCGGTACCCTTATGGTTACCCAAGCCCTTGGACCATCACTTCTCAGAAGTTGGGCTGCGACATTTTACCTTTACAAGCTTGAACCATGGTCTCCACGAGTATGGTTTGTAGGGTGGGTTTGAACCAGAGAATCCAAGATGGTATTTGTAGGTGGGACAAGACCCGATCTGAGAGAAACTTGGATGAGATGGCACTGGGATTTAAGGGCGACTTGAATTTGAGACAAGATATAGCCCAGTTGAAGAAGTTTAGAGAGATTGGAGGGTGGGTTTGGGTTTTGTGGAGGATTTGGAGGAAAAGAAAAGGGGTTAGCTTGGAGGAGAGATTGAGGTTCTGGAGAATTGAGACCTAGTTGTGCTTTTGTAAGAGAATTGAAGAGATTTGGGAGAGAATTGAAGAGATTTGGGATACAAATTGAATTTGTTTGATTTGATTTCTCCGACTGATCTTATAAGTTGCAGTTGAATATCCTTTGTGAAGAAGCATTTGGTAAACGTTAGGATATTTAGGTCATAAAAAAGAAGGAAAATGTTATTTAAGTAAAATTGACATAAGGTGGGTTATAAGGCGGTACAAGTCTAACGGGCTGTCTAGCATTTTCCTATATTTAATGAGTCTAATTTCCATATTAATGCCACATGACATATATTTTTAAATTAACTATTAGCCAGTTTGGCATTGTTTTTTTCCACATGCTTTTGATTTTTTAATTTTTTTTTCTGTAGTTGCTTTTTAATATCCGACTTTTGGAAGAAGGAGGGTAAACCATGTTTTCTCCAAAAGCAAGTGGATAAAAGCAAAAGCAACAAAAATTTAAAAAATAAAATAAAATTTTTAAAAGTAGAGTGCTTCATAGTAATACCAAACTGACCCTATATATGAGCACTTGCAATGCACATGAGAATTATTATGCAAATAAAAATAATGTAATATTTTATTCTACATATAAATTAAGAAAGTTTGTGATTTTGAGAGTTACAGAGATTAATTGTGTTAGCCCAATAGGCTACTGATATAATTTTGATGATAACAAAAGAATTAGAAGACCAGTTGATTGTGTGTTTTGCTTGTGTTTTTCTAATCTATTTTGTAGGTTAAGAGAATCATCTAACTTGAAGTTTGGCGTACTAAAGATGAAGATCATATCAGTTGGCCAATTCTTCAAGTGTTTGGAATAAGGTGCGAAGTCCATAAAGATACATCAGAAGACTACACCAAGGAACTAAGGCAAATCTAATGAAGATGAAGAACTTAAATAAGAAGTCCTTAGTTTCTATGTTAAATAGTTTAGAAAGCTTGCCAAAACTGAAAATTTCTTTTTAAAATTAACTTTTCAGAATTACATTAAAAAGCTTTTAAAATTCAAGAAATTTAAATTTTTGAGCATTTCTGAGTTAAATGAAAAATTAGAAGACTTGGACTTATTAGACAACTAGGAACTCTATTCATTAAGTCTTCTAATTATCTCTGTCTCAAAAGAAAATTGATTTAGTAATGATTAGTTGACCTACAAACAAACAAAAATATATGTGGTAGGTAGACGTCGCTTTCTTTGTACCTGAATAGTAAGTAGTCTAGGCTGACAAACTGTCTGACTCATTTAATGAACCTGCAAAATGTCTAGTTGACTTAGAAAACAAACAAACAGAAAGCTAACAGAGAGCTCAACTCAAAACAACCGTTGTCTAAGGCATGGGATCTAATGATAACAGGTTAAAATATTTGAAAATCAAATTTATACCTCCACAATTTTCCTTCCAACGACTAGATCAAATTTTGTCTATAAAAGAAGTACTTTGGTTCATTAGAAACTTGATGAAGTTAGGCATTTTTTAAAAGAGTTTAAGTGCAAAATTTTTTTATCTTGAAAACTTTCATCCGTTGTGCTAAAATGTTTTATCAAATTCTGATTTCTTGATTTTCAAAGAAAATTCTTCAAACACAACCTTAGGGTAAATTTATCCATTTAAGAAATATTGCTTTGGCAATATGGCATCCCTAAACTCAAATGAATAATCAAGAAATTATAACTTATATATTTAAAATCATATTCATATTCATCATGTAACTTATAGCTAATATACAAATTAGCTCACCTCCCTAAATTGAAGAGTAGAGCAATATTTTGTGAAATTAGCCTATGTAAAATTAGGAAAATTAACCTTATTACTTGCCATGGCTGGTCTCCAAAGAGTCCACGAATTGCAATTATGAAAGGGTAAAGAATTTAATGTGATTAGAAAATGCAAACGTGCCGTTACAAAACAGCCATGATTGAAAAGCTAACCTCAAGTTGTCCCCAACCCATTCAAAGCAATGCAACCCCATTTTGGTTTCAGGGCAACCTTGCCTGCAAGTCAAGTAATCATGGTTCAACCTTTCTTGTATAAGACAATGCAAGTTATATGTCCATCTACTAAAATGAATCTCTAAAAAAAAAAAAAAAAACCTTAGATGATTTTATGATTGGTAAATATATATATATATATATATATATATATATATATATATATATTGATACCCATCTCATTCCCATCCTCTTGTAAATGTTACAAGTAAAAGCATATAACATTATTACAATTATTGTTTGATATACAACATTATTATAACTGATATTGAACAGTCAAGAAGATGTAGGAATCCACTCATTATGTAGGAATCCACTCATTTCCTTGAATGAAATTCTGTAATGAATATTTGTTTACATGCTCTGCAGGAATTTGACTACTCCATGTTACCCTCTTAGACAAATTAGATCCTGGTCCGGAGTTCTGAAATTCTCCGTAGTAGAGTGTTTTCAGCGCGAAATCACCAGACCAAGGCATCCACCCATCTGGTGTTATAAGAACTTCCAAGTTACAATTTAAGAAAACTACTCTTGAGTAATCCTTCCATGGCCTTCCCAAGTAATTCTTGTGTACAGCAGGCTTGCTATGGTATAATGCCATGTACTCCTTAGTGCCATTGATCAAACAATTTTGAAACACAAAACCTGTTGATTGGGCAGGGTCTATCCTGCTTTGTGCTGTGATGGCATTTTTTTCACCTTTTTCTGGCCTTTCTTGCCTAGGACTGACTAAGATTACACAATCTTGAAAATATGCAGCCGAGTTTCCAAAAATGAAGTCCACATTGCCCTGAATATGGCATGATTTATAGTACTGGCGAAGTGAATGAGTATACAAAGTATCTTGATTGCCCAGGAATTCGCAGTTCTCAATAAAAGATAAATCACTGTCTGATCTAAAGGCCACTGCTTGGTGGGTTGGGGCTCCTGCTGCGTTCTGGAATGTTATACCACTACCCATGAATCCATCACCAAGAACTCCTGCAGAGAATTAGAGAACATATCAGAACTAGAATAAACAAGGCTTGAGAAATTCATCAAGAAAAGCTTTTATGATACATTTTACTCGATTTCTTTTTTACCAGTAAGGTCATTTTACTTCAGAACAAAAAACAAATTATAGGATCAACAGCAAACTTAAAGAAATAAGTTTAGTCTGAGACAGTAGAATATGATAGAATATTTTAAAAAGCAAAATAAGCAATTAAATACTGAAATCAGCATGCACTTTATTTCAGTCTTCACATTCTTTTGCTACAGCTAGGTTCCCTATGGATTGGAGATATGTCACAGAATGGGATGCAGACCATGTGATGGAGCATATTAAAATAATCTTAAGAAACAAAAAAAGTAGATATTTTTACTAACTGCACAAGTATATGTTACCGTATGCAAACACATTATATAATTAATCACAAATGACTTGCAGATTCTGTGGAGCTAGACTTTAATTATATTAGAACTATATTTAATAGATACGTAAAAGGTCACATATTATATTACTAGAAAATTACTAGCAGACTTTTTCTCCCCTGACCATACAGTAAATAAGAGAATAAAAATGGCTAACTTACCAACAGTAGCAGACTCATAAGTAGTAGCACCAAGCTGACCAACATTCAATGACCCCGTAATGACTGTTTTTCCTATTCCATCGCCTAAAAACACCACAATTTTCAAGCTGACCAACATTCAATGACTCGTAATGACTGCTGGTACTTAGTGCTATAAGGGGATTTTGGGGAGTGTGAATGTTATGTTTTATGGCGGAGAGTAAAGAAGAGGTTGAGAGCAATAAGAGAGAATAGGAAGAGAGAAGCAATGATGATGAAGAGTAAGCATTTGGATTTAGATGTGTTTGGGGCTGAAAGTGCAGTCATGGCAGTGGTGGTGAAGATAGCAGAGGAGAGTCAAAAGTATTAAGTATTGGGCTTACAGATGAGCATTACGGAAATGGAGCATATGTGATATAGCCCATAGAAATTTAAATTTTGCATGAATTTAATTCGATTTATTTTGTCAAAGAGTGTTGAGTATCTTTTCAAACATAAAAAATTGGCAAAATTGAATTAAATTATTATAAAATTTGAATTTTCAAACGGAATTTAATAGAATTCAATTCTTACTTTTCTATACAAAGATAAAATAAAAAATAATTATATTTCTTTTATCTTTCAATTATTCTAAAAATAGAATTCAAATGTGCCTAAATGCTGATTTGGATTAACTTTTCAATTCTTACCTTTTCATATATAGATAAAATAAAAAAAATAATTACATGTCTTTTATCTTTCAATTATTTTAAACAATAAAATTCAAATGTGCCTAAATGTTGATTTGGATTTATCATTTAAAATTTATTCTATAACACATAAATTTTATCATTAATTAGATTGAATTTTTACACATCAATTCTTCTAAACTGTGCCTAAATGCTGATTGTCAAAGCTCTGTATTTTTACTTTTTCTTTTTCTATTAACAGGTTAACTTTTAATATTATATTATACAAGTTAATAAATTACTTTCTAACATATTTTTCTCTCATATACCAACTTTTGACTTACCAACTGTAGCCGAATTGTAAGTGGACATTCCAGGTTGACGGACTGTCAATGACCCTGTAATGACGGTTTTGCCCATCCCATCTCCCAAAAACACAACATTCTTCTTCGTAATCGGAATTCTAACAATTTCCTCATAAACTCCTGCCATTATATGCACCACAAACTTTTTCCCCGGTTCGTTATCCGGCGCCGCATTAACCGCCTCCTGAACCGTCTTATAACACCTGTTGCTCCCATCTTTACAAACTGTCACGTCTGCCGTTAACTTAGACGGAAACCCACCCTTAAATCCCAAATCACCACCCGACCTGGACTCTTCCCAAAAACCGTCCCGCTCCGTCTTGGGTTGGGTCCATGACCCGGTCTCATTCCCATAT
The DNA here is from genome assembly GCA_949750685.1 of Vernicia montana. Classification (NCBI taxonomy): domain Eukaryota; kingdom Viridiplantae; phylum Streptophyta; class Magnoliopsida; order Malpighiales; family Euphorbiaceae; genus Vernicia; species Vernicia montana. The sequence continues at coordinate 8,762 of CATKHJ010247155.1, forward strand.
ATATCGTAAGACATAATCATGCTTAAGGCGTTACTAGTTAACGAGATTAGCGAGTCCAAAAACGCCATCGTTTTGTTTGTTTCTGCAGTCCCGTTGACATACTTCAAAGTGCCCCAGCAATCGTATTGATACACCAAAGCCGCAGTCATCCAAGCTCTAGCGTCCTTGACCTTGCCACGTGGCAAAGCCTCATCCGTTGACTCGATACGGTACTGGGAATTACCGAGCACTTCTATGCAGCTTTGAGCTGCCATGGTTCGGTTTTGATTTCCGGCGGAGGAATCTAGAATGGACTTAACCATTGATTGGGCGGTTTTGAGGTTGGTGGTGGAGACATAAATTGCTGATTGGATGATTTGAAGTGGGGTTGGGTCTGGAGGGACATGATTGGAATTGTCTAAAGATGATTGACAGGTATCTGGGTATCTGGTGGCTTTGCAAGCCTGAAGAATCTGAGGTGGAGTTGTGGTTGGTGGTTTTTGGGAATTGACGGAGGTGGAGGAAGAGAGGAAGAGAAAGAGAGTAAGGAGCAAGAGGGAAGCCATGGAAATGGAAAGAAATCTGGATTCCGGATTTAATGATTGGGAATTTGGGATGAGATGGTGGCATTATTGTTGTCATGGTAATTGCTTATTTATAGTGGAGAACATGATGTGATTTTCCTATTTTGAGAATGAAAACATTGTTTGATATGTTTTGTTTTGAATGGATGTGAAAAGGTAGTTTATCAGGAGAGCTGTCACGGGCTATTATAGGGTATTTGGAGGTTTTTGGAACAGGCCAGGAAGGAGACTGGAACAGGAAGGGTTTGGGTGGAAATGCAAGTGACGTTTCATTTAGAACTTGGAAAAGGAAAGCGGATTTGTGGAATGAAGGAGTTTGTGTTTCATGCTTTGGGGTGGCAATTTTATCGTTATCCGCTCCGATCCTATTACCGTCCCGTTTGGTAAATGGGCGAGATGAATTTTTTAATTTATATTGGAGTTAGTTTAAGTAATTGTATAAATCAATCTGATTATATGTATTATATATATATATTTTTTATTTTTTAAAATATTATATATATTTAATTTATATTTTTTTTAAAATTTAAAATTTATTTTTTATGTAAAATATAAGTTATATTATATGGATATGAAGAAAAAAAAAAATATATATATATATATATATATATATATATATATATATATATATATATATATATATATATGAGAAAATAATAAAAAAAATTAAAGAGAAAAATAAAAAAAAATATAAATGGATATACCTGATTTGATAACCCCACCTTACTACCCGATATGCTTTAACCCGAAGCGGAATGGGTAATGAGGCAAGTATTTTATTTTTTAAATGGGTCGGATTCAAATTTTATAAAATCCACTACAAACTCGATCCGTTGGCATCCTTAATGCTCATGGTCATGGGTGTGAAATTACAGTAGGTATATTATAAGGACTTCAATTTCGATATCAATAGGTATAAAGAGGCTTTAAAAATACGGAAATATCAATTTGTATCTTAACCTAATATTAAAGTGAGACTATTTTAAAAGAAATATAAATGGATATACCCGATTCAAACATGCCCCACCTCACTACCCGACCTGAAGTGGGGCGAGTAATGGGGCATGTATTTTATTTGTTGAACATATCGGATTCAGATTATACAAAACTCGCCTCAAATTCGACCTGTTGTCATTCCTAGTCATGCTCGTGGCTATGGGTGTGAAATTACAGTAGGTATATTATAAGGACTTCAATTTCAATAGGCATAAAGAGGCTTTAAAAATACGGAAATATCAATTGGTATCTTAGCCTAATAGTAAGGTGAGACTATTTTAAAACTAGATGCAGTTCGAATCTCACAATGTTAAATTCGCCTCCTAATGCTAAAAAAATACAAAAATATCAAAATATTCATGAAAATATCGATATTTCAAAAAAAATATTTATATTTACATCTATAATTGTCACGACTCGAACCTAAGTGCACGTGACAGACACTAAGGAACCGAAAAACATAAGCTTTCAGAACCCGTAATAAGCCTTACTACACACTAAACGACAAAATAACAATATGACAATTGTAACTGTCACGAAATGAGGGTTATGGATCCACTAGTTAAGCAAAACCTGTCGAACCTCAAAATCAAAGCCACTCAAGGCTAACATCTCAATCATAACAAATCATCAACATCAGGTTCTTGCTTAATAAAACATCACAATGACTAGAATGAGGAAACTCGACTATCCTCCAAACACATCAACCTTATACAAGAAACTAAGGGTGAGCATTATTCGGGTAAAATTGAATCACCGAACCGATTAAGTAATTCGGTTCAGTTTTGAAATAAATCGATTTGATTTCGATTTTAAATATGAAAATTGATTATTTCGGTTTGATTCGATTTTCAATAAAAAACCAAATAGATAGAACCCTGTATATATATATATATATATATATATATATATATATATATATATATATATATATCTTACACAAATATAAAACTAGAAGTTTTACACAAGTTATTAGCCTTTGATTTGTGTCAAATCTAATAGCTAATAACATATTTACAATTAAATAACTTTGCAATCTCATTCCTAATTATAAAATAATAAACCTTCCTTTTATAAAATATTTTTTTTATATTGGATATCTACCTATTTAATATTCTTTATTATTATTATTTTATTTTGGATACTAATTAAATAAAAATTAACCCATAAGTTAGAAAAAATTAATATATTTTGCTTTCTCGTGGGAAATTAACGTCACCCATAGTGTATTTACTTATTGTTATTTTTAATTAGCAACTACTATTCATACAAACAAATTAAAGAGGAAAAAAAGTTTTTATTTTATTTCAATCCAAAATATTAGAAAAATATAAATTTCAAATTAAAAAATTTTTGAAAATATTATTATAAATTAAAGAATTAATAATATTTTGAAATGATAAACACACACAGCCTAAGCCTAAGCCTCACACTTTAAATAGTGTTTTATTTTTATTATTAATTTTTAATTAAAATTTTACTTAATTATCTATTATTCCATATCCACATTGAAAAAATATTAATTATGTAGAAAAAGAAAAATATAAGATTTCATGTTACATATGATATAATTAATTAGAATCGGTTAATATTAGATTTATATTTCATTTATACTATATATTGCACATGATATTGTGTATTCTAAGGATTAGATTTTTGAGAGGAAAAACATGTTAGAGTTAAAAAGATATATAATTTTTAAAAAATAAAAGAAAATAAAAAATATTTATGAATATGCGTGCATGAGAATTGAGATATATCTTGTTGAAAATACTGAAGAAATTCATGATTCATTCCATAGAACAAATCAAAATTTATTTATATATTATTGATATATGAAATTAATATTTATTCTTACATGTCTAATAAATAACATTTCTGAATTGTTTAATAGATATTAAATTTTAAAAAAAAATTCATAAAATTAGAAATTCCATTCTAAGAATCAAATCTAGATATTTTTTTTAGAATGGAAATGATTATGAATTCTGATATATTCAGAATAGTTAAATATTAAATTAGAATTATATATAAATCCAATGGTAAATTAATATATGTTAAAAAAAAATGGTAAATTAATATATTTGTGCACACTGCACAGTCACATATAAATACATATGTAATAAATTATTTTCAAAATTTTTTAATTTGAAATTTATGTTTTTCAAATATTATGAATTGAAATAAAATAAAAGTGTAATACCTCAAATTCTTATGTGACTCTTAATGTACGTGTAAATGAGTTATAAGTTGTGTATCATGAGTATTTGTGAGTTATGAAATTGGTTTCATATGTTTATGTGGATTCTGAATTGAATATTAAGTATATATGTGAACTATGTGTAAAGATTTTGATTAAGATTCAAGAATTTTCCAAATTTCGCCTCTAGTGAAATTCACGGCGGTGACTAAAAGATTGAATTTCAAACAATCGCTTCTAGATGAAATTCACTGCGGTGAATTAAGGATTCATAGTCGTGACTTTAAATTTACAGTAGTGAATTTAAAAGTCACGACACTGACTAAATGGTTGAGTTTCGGACATTCGATTCTAGATGAAATTAATGGCGGTGAATTCCATATTCACGGTCGTGAAGATTGGGAATAGTAGTGTGAACAGTGTTGTGGCACGGCGAGTCACGTCCGTGACTTGTGTCAGGGACAAAATCTATTAGAAATCGGGCTCTATATAAGAAATTAAAGCCCCAAATTCATTTCCACCCGATTTTTCTGAGTTCTGAAATCTATTTTCTCTCTAGAACCACTAAATCTACTCATTCTAAGTTCAAGGGAATTCATTTATTGCATTGTTAAGAGAATCAAGGGTTGAAGAATCCACTTCCATTTCTCATTGATTAAGCATTGAAATTAAGATAAATTAGGGTTTATGTGTTTTCTTCCATTACCTTTCAATTTCTTCAATTAGGTTTAAGGTTATGGTAAGATTAGGATGAGTTAGCATCATTAGCATTGTTAATTGTGCTAAGATTATTGATTATTGATTTATTATTATTTCTATGGTTGGGTTGTGTAGCTCCACATAGAGATAGAAGAGATGATGATGATGGAGGATGTGACCATGATATTTGTTTGTTTTAGAGGTTGATTGCAAACTATTTTGGGGAATTGCATTGTTAAGGTGAGTAATAATTATACTATTATGATTGTGTTTTGAACCATGGGGCATAAATACCTAGTTTTTCATGAACTTTCAAATGATTATTGATTATTGTTAAATATCCTTATTTGTGATATCAAATTCATTATATCCATGAACCATGATTGAACCAAGACCATGTTTATTGCATAACTATGACATGAACCTCTTAAGAACCTATGCATAACAATGACCTATAATTCATGATGTCATTTGTATAAACCTATATGACCATGACCCTAAAGCAAAAAACCCCAACTCTGATGTGGGGCAAGACATCAGACATTGTGTACAATGTACTCTGTTGGATAGAGTAAAGTATCCAAGCTCTAGCTAGGAAGGACTATGGTGTCCTAGCCGTGAGATCTGATCAATCTTGAGTAGAGATAAGGGTATGCTCCGAAAAGAAGAGCCTCTACCTCTAATGTTTATGATTGAATATGTTCTATGTCTCAGTTCTTGGTAATGCCTAATGGCATATACTCATTCTCATGGGGAACGTTAAGACTTATGAACCTCTATTCAAGTTATTGCTATTTCTGCTAAATATGACATGTACATGTTGAATGAACCCTATGAGCTATTGTTATTTGTATGAACCATGAACTATTCTTGTGAGCCATAATTGAATCACCAAGCCTCACAAGTATGGTAGTATAATCATTACTCATTGCTTTATCTCATTAGTGATTTCATTTTTCAGGTGAACTACAATTTATCGGTTCAGTTTCCAAGGCGTTATTCTTCTTCATCGGAAACTTAAGTGATTAATGTAAAGCTCCATTCTTTTTATTTATATTGTAAAGATGAGGATTCGAATCTTTAGATGTTTCATGGTACATGTATTGAATTAGTATTCTTTTGGCCTTAAAGGCATTAACCTATGAATGATATAATATGTAAGATGACCTAAGATATGACTATTGATGAACATATGAGTTATGAATGTTGTTGATGAGTATAGTATGTATGGTTGTCTAGTTTAGATCTTGGGAGATTGTATTGTTAGAGTATATGCTCTAAAGCTGTGTATATATTTTATGTAAATGTAAAACAATATCTTAATTAATGGCAATAAATATATGTTTCTATAAATCAATTGTTCCATTGTATTAAATATATATTTGTAATCCATTAGTATTTTGTAAGAGGATCTATTCTCAAGTGTTGAGAATATGGATAACAGATCGTTCTTAAACAAATACTTTAAATATTCATGGTCATAGGAATAATGACTAGGCATCATTAATTTCGGAAGACCGTCACCTCTGTTTATATTCTATAATCAGTATATGATACTTATGATTATAGAGGCAGTGAACATCATGCTGCTTGACAAATGTTGTCGATATAAACATGTGGATATTCATGTGATGAATGATTGAACTGTGACGTTAGATGATGATAGCATGAAGTTTTATTAGTAGTCAATAAATTATCGTCTAGGTTATAATTGTACACATAGTCCTTTGACTTGAGGGACACTGTATCTCATTCATTGGTAGTTGGGATTTATTACTGCTTACATACTAATGCTATTCATGTGAAGGTATATGGCATGTGATGGTTCTAACTAGTTATGTATGGAGATAAATGATCGCCAAGAGAGAATTCATTAACTTGAATAAACGGGGAATAAATCCTATGCTATCTGATTATTCTTGATAATCAAATCCTTAGCCAAGGTAGTCAAGATTCACTAGAAAGGGTTTTTAGTTGGAATCAATTTATCAAGAATTAGAATCGAGATATAGACATATGATCAAAGCATATTAGGGTTTGACAAATCCATGACCCTAGCTAAGATTGAGATTTCATTATAAAGGGATTTTAGTGCATGTTAATTATGATCGATGGTCCATGAAATGAATAAGTAATCAAACATTCATATTCATTCTAATTAGGTAGTCATGATATGTTTTGCTAGACGTCACTCATGACTTATGAGACTAAAGATGAAATAGGAATTTCATATTAGTAGAGAAAAATATTTTCTCAATCCCATTGCTAATTAGACATAACCTAGAAAGTCACACACCCAAAGTAATTACCTTCCAAGTGTAAAAGGTTTACCATAATAATTAATTAAAGTGTTTAATTAATTGATTAGTGGTAATAGGATTGAACTTATAATTAAATTTACAAGGACCTTAGCATGTCCTGAAGTTTAAATCCAAAAAATTTCTTTATCAATTAAATGCTAATTTATATATGATATAAATTGAGAAGGATTAAATTGATTAAGTCTATGGATAGATAAATGGAATTAATTTTGAGCTTAATAAATAACACTAAATAGCTAAAGCCTATATATGATATGGAGATAGCTTATTTAGGGGTTAAATGATTTTGCTAACACTAAAGCCTATATTTTGGATTTAGGGGTTAGAGATTCTCAATAACCACAAAGCTCATATGATGAGTTTAGGGGTTGGAGAAAATTAATAACTCTAAAGGCTATGTATTGGGTTTACGGGTTAGGAATCTGGAAATAAGCATAAAGCCCAATTGATGTGTTTTAGGGGTTAGAGAAAATCTATAAACCCTTTAGCCAATGAGATGAGTTTAGGGGTTA
>CATKHJ010247218.1:0-17060 GCA_949750685.1 Vernicia montana
ATTATATGTGAAAAATTATAATACAAATTAAATTAAGTGTTATTTTATGTTGGTATTGTATTAATAAGAATAAATTATACAATTTTTTACATCAAATAAACAATGAAATATTGAAATATTATAACAAAATAGAACCGGTTCAGGTTCGATTTTAGTTCGGTTCTTAGATAGTTCCGGGCCAGTTTTGATTTCGGTTTAATAATTATGTAGACCGGGACCGAACCCTTCCCTAGTAGGGCCGATCTCGGTTCGTAACCGGTTAGCAACGGTTCGGTCCTGGCCAATTTTTAACAAGGTCAATTTCGATTCAATTTCGGTTCGAACTAGACCGTTGGCCATGCCTAAGCACGAGGTTATTTATGATTTGACAGCCCAGTTATCTTAGGAGGTATTATTTTTTATTTTTTGATTTTTAAAAATAAAAATTGAATTTTGAAAATCAAAATTTGTTTTTTTTTTATTTCCTGTTTTTATTTTCAAAATATTTCTAGATAAATATAAAAGAAATAAAAAATAATATTTTTTTTTAAAATATTTTCTAATACTTATTTTTTTGAAATTTAAAAAAAAATAAAAAATAAAAAATCACAGTGATACCAAACGCCCCTTAATCTCTAATCCCATCCAAAACAAACAATTGTATCCTCCATTTTATATAACCATATAAAAAATGCATTAATTTTGAAATTTATATAAAAAATATGATTTTATTAATTTTTATGTATATGTATACATATATATTTTATCCCACTAAATTAAAATTAAACCTTCAGCATAAGAAAAATAATAATTGTATTTTCCTTTTTTTTTCAAAAAAAAAAAAGAGAAAACAACAACGCCCAAGTATAATATTTTGAGAAAATGCTAAATTTATCACCACTATCTGTACCACCTTATATGGTGCAATGTATTTATGTACAAATATCCCTATTTTATTTTATATTACTTTATTTTGATATGAACAAAAATGTAAATTTACTAATATTTATTTAATAATTGCATAGCTCTAAATTTTTTTTTTTTACAAAAATGTTTGATTTATTTTGTTTTTTCTATTTTGATTTTGTTAGCATGTAATATATGAATGTGAAGATTTGTTTTGTTGCACATTTTTTTTTTAGTGTTCGAAAAAAGATAAATAATGATAGATATAACAATTTATATGAAGTTTATATATATAAAAAAAAATAGAATAATTTTTTATATTGTAATTTGTGAGGTATTGAAGTGGTAAAATTGATAGTAATATTAAAATTATTGTAAATCGACTTATTAGTTCAGTATATCAAAGACAATAAGAAGATATATAAAACAATAAAGTAAAGAGAGAGAGATAAAATATGTAGAGAGAAAAAGGGTTCCAAACTCTTATTATTATATTAACTCTAGCTTTTCTTATATAGATAAATAGTTAGGGTTTAGTGTATACAATATTACTGAAATAACCCTATACTATAATCTCTCTAAAATATATACTCAAGGATGTTTAAGTAATATCCACATATTATAATTTATTTATAACACTCCCCCTTGGATATTACTTGCGCTATGAATATGCCTCGTTAAAAACTTTGCTAGAAAATCCAGTGGAAAAAAAAACATAGCTAAGGAAAAGAGTACAATTCATGCGTTATTCTATAATTGCACAGATTGCCTCATTAAAACCTTTAGTTAAAAAAACCCTGTGGGACAAAAATTTGACTAAGAAAAAAGAGTACAATCTTATATTGATTCGCTCCCCCTGATGAGGACAACATTTTAAAACATCACATATCAATCAACAAAATAAGCTATTCAAATATGACATTAGATGAGGACTTTAGTAAATAAGTTTGCTATGTTGTCACTCGAGTGAATTTGATGAATATCTATTTCATCACTCTTCTGAAACTTATGCGTATTAAAGAATCTGGGTGAAATATATTTAATTCGGTCACCCTTAATATATCCACTTTTAGTTTATGCAATGCATATTGCATTGTTCTCAAACAATATAATGAGAGCATATTTATTGAGGTACTTTAGGACCATAAAAATATTTATAAAATTGCAGTATCATCATAAGTAAACACATACTTACTTTAAGATCTATTCTTATATGAATCAGATAAATAACCAATATTCACATGTAGACCAATGTCAAATATGAATTATATGAAAATATAACCAAATCAATAGTGTCTCGAAGATAACACAATAAGTCTTTTACACCATTCCCATGTCTCTTGGTAGGTGCAGAGCTATACCTAGCTAAGATTTTTTTCTTGCAAGATACATGAGTGCACTTATAACACTTAAATATGATACTTTAAGACCAATTAATAGCTCTTTGTTATTTTATTTAGGTCTAAAAATGGTCTTTCTTCACTTTTAGTGAGCGGATACCATTAATGTACTTAAGAGAAATGATTTATCTATGCAAAATTACTTAAGTACATTTTTCACATAAGTAAACTGGTATATTATGACTCTTTGGGATAAATGATCGATCTATAGGTCGATACAAAATTTTATTTCTCCTAAATTCATCTCGAATTCACTTTTCAAGAGTTCGTTAGGAGTCTCATATAGATCATCAACATATACTGCAATAATAAATATAACCATTTTGTGGTCTTTTATAAATACAAATGTACATAGTGTATTATTCACATATCCTTCTTTCAATAAGGATTCAATCAAACGATTATACTACATAAGTCCATATTGCTTTAATCCATACAGGGATTTCTACAATTTGATGTAATTTATATCACATGTTTGATGTGTATTCATTTTTGTTATCTTTAGTCCTTTTGGGACTTTCACATAAATATAATTTTTACAAGACGCATATCAAGCATTTCTTTAATTGCCATACTAATTAAGTAACGGAACGTGATCATATTCATAACAGGATAATGAGTTTTCTCATTAGTTAATACCAGGTCTATGCGAAAAATACTAACAACTAGTCTCGCTTTATATCTTACCACTTCATTATTCTCATTACACTTTCGGACAAACACCCATTTATACCCAATTGGTTTCACATTTTAGGGAGTTAGCATAACAAGTCCGAATATCATGCGTTTAAATAGTGAGTCTAGCTCGGCTTGAATTGCCTCTTTCTATGATGGCCAGTCATGTCTATGCTGACATTTATATTCATAAGTTCTGGATCTAGATTGTCTCTTGAAACAGTAAGAGCTACTGTTGTGGCAAATTCATCGTCGACGATAAATGAATTTCTATTAAATATTTCTCCTGTATCACAAAATTAATTGAGATCTTATAATTTTCATTCATATGATCATCAACTGCATGAGCCATATTTGGAGGATCTAATTGTTCCATTATCTCAGTTTGTGTCTCATCATTGGCTATAGCTCTTTGACCGAGATCTTCCTCTTCAAGAGGTATCTCTTCAGGAGATTTTCTTAGTAACGCTGCTTTTCTTTTCCATAAATTTTTCTTTTTTATTATTATTTTAGTTTCAATTTACTATACACGCTTCTGGCTTGTGTCAAACTCGATTGATTTTCTATTTTCAATAAGAACCACAACCCTTACTAGGGTATTAGCAGCTGGAATATGAGACTTTGTCACTCTTTTGACATATATAAATGCATCTGGCAGTTGAGTTAGAATTTGTTGCAACTGTATTATTTTATGAACTTCTAGTTTATTATGACTTATACATGGATCAAAACTGTTTAAATAGTATTCCTTCCAGGAAATTTCTCGACATTTTTAGCACTAACAGGTGCTTTTCTCTCCCTCTAATGTCGGAAAATGTGCCTCATTAAAATAAATTTATCTGTGGACTCATTTTCACACATTGAGATGGTATTATTAGTACATACATGGCACAACAAAAACTCGCATATGATAAATATTAGGCTCATATCCATGTACAAGTTGTAAATGGAGAGTATGTATTATGGCATGTCATACCAAACCTTCAAGATTTTATTATTGAACTACAAGTTCAATACTTGACCAAATTACTCTTTCAGAGAGTCTACAGATTGAGTTGAGTTGTGTCCTCTATGTGGATTGTTTCTCTTCTAGAGTTCTCATTATCTACCAAAAGCACATCACTCTTGAGTTTTGACTTTTAGTAATTTTCAATAAGATGTTTCACCCACATCCATTATTCATGTGGTTATTTACAACATTCACTTCAGGGATTGTTGTTGTACTAGTGGGTATAGCTTCATGATTTTTCATTAGCAAATCATTGTTCTTTTCAGCCATTAGAAAACAGGCAATAAGTTTAAAATATTTTTTAAATTTTCGCTCTGTATACTGCTACTGCAGGAACATGTAAGAGGTATAAAAATAATATATGTCTTCTATAACATATTATGTTTTATAACTTTAGCACTACAAAATTTCAGCTTGAAGTGATTCTAAACATGTCTGAATTGTATTATAAAGAGAATAATATTATAATTAAATCAGTCTTTCAAAGATTTATAGACAATTTATTTAGTTCTTCAGGAACGTAGGATATCCGTTTTTTAACAAATTATAATACTAGTGTACCATAAATTTAGGATACTTAGTTTTTCAGAAACTTATGGTACTAATTTTTCAGGAATTTATATTTTATGATACTTAACTCTTCAGGAACTGTAGATAATACTATAATTCTTCAGGAATTGTATTAATTTATTTAATTCTGTAGAAATTTAGAATACAAGTTTTTCAGGAACTTAAGGTACCAATTTTTTAGGAATTTATATTTTATTTATTTATTTGATTAGTTATTCAATAACTATAGATAATACTAGTTCTTCAGAAACTGTATTAATTTATTTAATTCTGCAGGAATTAAGAATACAAGTTTTTCAGAAACTATATTAAAATTAAATAATATCAAATAATAATATCTGCATAAATAAGCATATATATTTAATAAAGTTCAAAATCACATATTTAATAAGAATATTATGAAATATCGACTCAGCAATAATATTTAAGTGGACTAAGTGGAATTATCTTCACTAACAATTATAAGAATATTAAGTGGACTAAGCAATAATAGCAATAATAATTTATCTATAATCCGATTATAAGAATATTATGGAATATCGACTCAGCAATAGCTTGTCTCAAGTTTTTCAAATTAAGAATATTTAATAAGAATAGAACTATATTTAATATCCGTTAGCTATGCTTTCATGCTTTTATTTAATGTTTTTCATGCTTCTGGAAATAGTCTTAGCAAATTTCTTACTTAACAATTTAATCGTTCACAAATATCGGGTTGCCAAAATTCAAAAATCAACTTTGATTAGACATGGATATTTAATATAATATTATGTAAAGAAACATGTTACCTGAAACGCAAAAAATAGAAGTAGATTTTCGTGCTGATAACATGTTGTAAATCGGTTTATTAGCTCAGTATATCAATGACAATAAGAAGATAAATAAAGCAACAAAGTAAAGAGAGAGAGAGAGAAAATATGTAGAGAGTAAAAGAGGCTCTAAACTCTTATTATTATATTAACTCTAGCTTCCCTTATATAGAGGAATAGCTAGGGTTTAGTGTATATAATATTACTGAAATAATCCTATACTATAATCTCTCTAAAATACATACTCAAGGATGTTTAAGTAATATCCACATATAATAATTGTCTATAACAATTCTAACAATTGATCTTTTTAAAATAATTATATAATATTTGATTGGTTTCAGGTAAAGGAAAATAAATGTGGGCTGGATCTTTCATCAAGGGATGTTCTTCGTTGGGCTTGCAAGATAGAGAACAGTGTCAAGAGGATCAGACCTTGTGCTTGATAAAGATCCTCTGACGCTCAAGTCAGTGACGAGCTTCTAGATAGTGGTTGAAGAGAAGGAGTTTTCGTTCTCTGTGACTTGAATATTTTAGAGAGATAGAATGGAGATGAGAGAGTGCAGAGTTCAAACTATCTATTTACATTATCTCTGTTTGCCTTTTTATATGGCAAAATGTAATTGTTGAGCCCAGTGGGAATCCTAAGGGTGAGGAGGTCTGGCCTAACATGAAAGTGATTGCCATCAAGTGTCTGCCTAGTCCTTAGCTAGGATATCATGTGTATGATATTAGATGCATTAATATTAAGTTAAAGTTGGTGTTGTTAGTCTCCAAGGCAAAATATTGTAGTAAGTGTATATACGGTTTGGACAATAAATTCAGATTTGATTTTAGAAATTTAATTAGAATATACATATAATGATTTATATTTATTTATTTCTTTTTTTTTTAAAAAAAAAAAAAAGTTGGTGTTAGTACCTTATCCATATTTCATCTATTTATTTCTTTTTGAAGCTCATTTGAACTAAAGTTGATTCAATTCACATGGTGCAAATCTTACACTAGAAATTTAATTAGAATTACATATAATGATAGTCGTTTTATGTTTTGCACATACCTGTTATTACTTTTTTAACTTTCTAAATATTTTTATTTCTATATTCAATTTTCCATGTTTACTTTTTTAAAATTTAGTGTATATTAAAGAATAATAATATTCAGTTATTTTTAACCCATACTTTATTCTCATTATTTATAATTAGTTTAAGGTCAATTAGAACAAGTTTTTGTCATGGGACACATTTACCAAAGTTTCAAAGTAGAATATAATTATTACGATTGAAAATTCAACCTATATAATTTCTTATAAAAATAAAATATTTATAAGTTAAAAAAAATTATTGAAAAAAAATAATAGTAAACCATCACTTGCATGCGTGTCATGAAAACTAGTAATTATAAAGAAAAAAAATATATAATTAGTATATCAACTTTTTAAAATATGTTCTTCTAATGTTTGAATAATTTTTTGATTCGACAAGTTTCTCAATTTTTAAAAATAATTTCATATAAGTATTTTTAATCATTTTTCGATTACTAAAGTGCTGATTTGCAACTTTTATTTTTCTTAATTTGTAATTTTTCAGCTCCATTTAAAATCTTATTTTAGTATTCAACAATTCAAAAATAAAATTTCTTGTCATTTTTCCAATATGAGATATTTTAGAATTGTAAATCAATACTTCAGTAACCGAAAAATGATTAAAAACACCTATTTAAAATTATTTTTAAAAATTGAAAAACTCGTTAAATAAAAAATTATCTAAACATCAATATAATATATTTTAAAAAATTCAAATATTTTCCTAATTATAAATAGTGCACGATAATATGAAAATAAAATTGATAGTCAATTGGATTTGTTTTTTTCTTTTTTTTCTATCATTGGAAAAGATGCAACTAGAACATTGGTTATTATTGTGAAAGATCACTAACAATAAAATAACAAATAAATAAATGAAAATAAGAAAAACAAATTTGATAGAAGTCGCTATTTAGGTGATAAGGATAAGCTACAAGCTATATACTATTTGTATTGATAATTATTTTGTAGTGTTTGTATCTATCATTAACTCCTTGTAATTATCTGATATGTACCTATATATTCACTATCATATACTAATAACAGATATCAATAATTTTCACAGTGGCATTTTCATGGTATAAGAGCTTGAATTGGCCTAACAGCCCAATTCTTAAATTTTTCTTTCAATTATATCAATTCAAATTGACAATTGCATAAAGATGAAGAAGTTTTTATGTAACAACCATCAGGTTTTGTTCATCCACAATTCCCAAATCATGTATGTAAGTTACACAGATCACTCTATGGCATGAAGCAAGCCCCACGTCAATGGTTTAAATGCTAGACTACAGTACTTCTTTCAATTGGGTTCAAGAGCTCTAAAACTGATCCTTCACTTTTCTATTATAATATGGGAAACACCAAAGTCTTTTGTCTCTTGTATGTTGATGATTTGTTGTTAACAAGCAACGATAATTCCTTTGTTGCAAATGTCATTACTACTCTTCAGAAACATTTTGCTCTAAAGGAATGTTTCTGAAGAGTAGTAATGGTTTGCTTTTAACATAGACCAAATACATGGTTACATAATGGTTTGCTTTTAACATAGACCAAATACATTTTTGATTTGTTATCTCAAGCCAAAATGGCTGAAGCAAATAGCATTTCAACTCTAGCTTGCCCCACCACTAAACTTTTAGTTCATGATAATGAATCTTTTACTAATGCAAAGCTGTATAGAAGCATCATTGGTGGCTTGCAATATTTATCTTTGACCAGACTTGAAATTTGCTACTTGGTGAATAAGGTTTCACAATTTATGCACTCGCCAAAAGCCTCTCATTGGGCTGTTGTCAAAAGAATTTTGCGTTACCTTCAATCTAGTTCTGGTTATGGGCTGTTCATCTCAAGGTCTCCTACCTTAGATATCAATGCATATAGTGATGTAGATTGGGCCAACAATGTTGATGACAGAAAATCATGTACGAGGTTTGCAATCTATATTGAAAACAATCTTATTTTGTGGGATTCTAGAAAGCAGCGAACTGTTTCTCAGTACTTAACTAAAGCCGAGTATCGTGCAATTGCAACAATGGTTGCTGAAGTACATTGGCTTGTGTCATTAATGAGTGAACTCGGTTATACTTCTCCTTCTCCTAAGTTGTGGTGTGATAATTTAAGTGCCACTTATCTCACAACTACTCCTATGCTTTTTCACTTACGTTCAAAGCATCTAGAGATTGATTTTCATTATGTTCGTCATCAAGTTATAAAGAAAGAAATTTTAGTCCATTATTTGTCAAGTAAAGATCAAATTGCGGATGTCTTAACCAAGCCATTGCACAAAGTCAAGTTCAAAATACTTCGAGACAAGCTCTGTGTCTGCTCTAATCCCACACAACTTGAGGGAAGATGATAAGAATAAGTTACAAGTTGTACACTAGTTGTATTGATAATTATTTAGCAATGTTTGAATCTATCTTTTAACTCCTTGTAACTATTTGATATGTACCTATATATTCACTATCATACACTAATAATAGATATCAATAATTTCCACAATAGCATTTTCATTAGGATGGTAGACAGTGACATTAAGGCAAAAACACACACACATATTCACAATCACTATTGATTATTAATCATAATCCACAAAGTTTGATGTTGTGCCTAAAAGTACCCTAATAATTCTAAACTTAGGCAATTACTCGCAATTACACGAGATTGTTGCGGTAAGACACCCCAAGGTTGTCTCTCAAGGAAGAATGTGTAAGGATTATGTGATTATGACAAAACAAAATAATTAAAACAATTCCTAAACACTCTAATCAAATTGGAATGGTGAATATTGAAAAGAAATTAAATTAAAACTAAAACTAAAACAATTAATTAAGTGTCTAAGCAACAATTTAAAGGGTTTAGAATTTAAAATCGACTAATTAATAACTATGCTAATGCAATTGACTAACTAATTTTCCATCAAGAATAATTAAATTAGCTAGGATTAAATCAGGTTTCAAATCTAATTACTTTCGTATTCATAGATTTTATCCCAAAATAGTATTTACTAATTAATTACCAATTAATTAGGTATTATGTTTCCAATTCATACCTAATTTCCTTTTAGACTAAATCTAGTATTAAATCAGTTTCTCAACCTAATTCACTACCTATGGTTAAATAATTATTGGCTAGATAATTGAAAAACACAATATTGCAAATTAAAAGAATAAAGCAAATAATTCATGTCAATTACCCTAACATAATTAATTAATTAATTTCATCATAACCTTAAATAAAAAATATTTAGCCCATAATTAATTTAATAATCATCAATTCAATTAATATATTAATTTTAATAAATATTATCATGCTTAATTTAAGAACAATAATAAAATCGAATTGAATTAAAAATTGAAATCAGATTAGGGATACAATACTGCTAAGTCAATAAATCTCCAAACCTTGAAAGCAATCCTTGAAAAAAATTAATTATCAAACAAAAAAAAAATCCTTAGAATTCACCAATATATTGAATGGAAATTGAAATTAATATAAAAACCTAAAGCTAATTGTCGCGTACAGAGAAAAGAAATCGAAACCAAAAGAAAAAGGAACTGGAAATTAAAATAGAGTTGCTCTGCGCCACCTCCCTCTTTTTTTCTTTTGAAAGTAATTGGCTATCCCATTGAAATGCTTATGTTGATCTTTGTTTTGGCTCATCTCCTCCATTTTGCTTGCAAACAGAATTATTTTTTAAAGTAAAACTTGTACCATTCTCACCATCATATAGACTAACAAAATAATAATAAAACAAACATTAAAATCACTAAATTAAACTAAAAACTAAACAATTAAACTTACTAAAACTATCACAAAATAGAACATAACAACTCCCCCACACTTAATCATTTGCTTGTCTTCAAGCAAAAAGAACTTAAAGCATATAAACAAGCAATTTAACATCAATCTAAAGATTCAATCATAGAACTACATCCTTCTTCTATCTGAAATGATTTTGAGCATAAATTTATTCTTAACCAGCAAGTTAGTCCTTAGTCAGCAAATAAAGAACATCAACCTAAGCATGTGATCATCCATGTATAATTCTAAATCCATACTGTGAACCCAATTAATTAATTATGAATTACTTTTAAGCAATCATTCAATTTATTGGCTAGAATAGGTATAGGTGCTCACTATAGCTGTATATATATATATATATATATATATATAGCTCTTCCCTAGGTTTAAATTCGAAACATTCAACAGAAATTCCTAAAGTGTTTTGCATACTCACATCTGGACTACCGTTTGTCGTAAAAGACAACCATGGGGCTCAGCTCTTCCCTAGGTTTAAATCTGGAACATTCAACAGAAATTCCTAGAGTATTTTGCATACTCATACCTGGACCACCGTTTGTCGTAAAAAACAACCATGAGGCTCATGGATGCTCCTAGTTACTAAGCAGTCCAACCAGAGGAGTAGGTGTCATTATGTTATTTATTTAGAATTACCTCATTTTGCTTTTATTATTATATTTATTTTTTTATTTTTTTTTATTTTTCTTATTTTTTTAGAACATCAAACCTATTTTAACTAACAAAAAAAATAGAAAACAACAATTTAAATAACTTTAAAGCACAACAATAAGGTCACAAATTCATAGCATTTCAAAAGAATAATACATTTCAAACCCCATAACTACAGTCAATATCCAATATTCACCTCCCAAAGATTTCCAAGCTGATCAATTCAAAACTTACACCAAAATTCATTCATTAAGAAAAATTACATAGTTCCACAACATTATCTCAAATTGATATTAAATAAGCAAGTTATAGTTCAGTAAGTTCAAGCATTTTTTTTTAAAAAATTCAATCCCTCTCCCCAACACTTAAAAGCACATAATGTCCTAAGTCTGTGAAAATGAAAAAAGAAGGAAAGAAAAACTCCCTTAATTAGAAGACACACTGAACAAAAAATTGGAGAGGTCCACTGAATAGATACTTAATGAACTGCAACCTGCATATAAATCAAATGTGGAAACAAAAATACAAACTAATAGAAATTAATTAAACAAAAATTAAGAAAAATACAGTGGGTTGCCTCCCACCAGCGCTTCTTTAATGTCATTTAGCTGGACGTTCGAATTAATTCTCAATTCAGGTGTCATCAAGCAGAATGTTTTCCACCATTCTATCTTTTAATGCTCCTCTCCAAATTGAATCATGCAGATACTTAAGATTGACAATAACATCAAAACTACCAATAAATGCACAACCTATAATAGATGATATTGGTACACTGTCAAACTTTGAAAGTTCTACAATTTTACCCAAAACTGACATTGTTAATTTTCCTTTATTCACATCAATTAGGGTATTAATGGTAGCCATGAAAGGCCTACCAAGGAGCGCAGTTTGCCCCTTCTCACTTTCCTATTCAACATCCAACACAAGAAAATCAACCAAAACTTTTAGGCCCTCTACCTCAAATTACACATCCTCAACTACCCCACGAGGAAACCTAACAGTTTTATCAGCTAACTGAACGCACATATTAGTGGATTTCAATTGATTAAGTCCTAATTACTCATACAAATAAAAGGACATTAGATTTATACCAGCCCCAAGATCTAACATACAATAAAATTTCTTACCATATACCACAGAGAGGTTTAGAATAAAACTACCTGGATCTTTCCTCTTTGCTGGTGTCTGCTATTGAAAATCTACATTAACTGCCACTAATCCTTTGTCACCCTCTTTTGGTGCCTTCTTTTCAGCAATTGATTCTTTGACTCTTTTGGCGCAATCCTTGTTCTCATTCGCAAGGCAGCTATGATAAGGAATTGGTGGTCTGTAGGGATTAGCTGCCTTGTGAAAGTACTTAGCAGGAAAAGGCTCTTTTTTTGTATTGAATTTAGACTCGACAGCCTTAACTTGCTCAACTTACTTTTCCTTAGGATCAGCCACTTCCTCTTTCTTCTTTTCACACTCATTTCTGATAAGTGCAGTGATGGCCATAGCTTGCTTAAGTTGGCTAGGTAGCTTTCCCTTGTTATGTATCTTTACTTGCTCTGCCAATTGACCAACTTGAATCTCTACCCTTTTCATTGAACCCTCTAAAGAATCCAACCTTCGATTAGTGGCCTTCTAGTTCTAGGCACTAACTTGAATGAAGGAACTCAAGCTATCCTCCAATGATAGCTTATTAGGTTGATTCTGTACTTGATTAGAGGAGTGCCTCTAGAACTGGTTTGTCCTCTGATAAAGTTGGACTTGTTGCTGAGGCTGCTGCTAATTATTACCTTTCAAGGAGAAATTAGAATGATTTCTCCGCCTAGGATTGTAGGTGTTGGAGAACGGGTCATCACTTCCTCTAGGTTGGAAACCTTGCAAAGCACACACTTCCTCACCTATAAAAGAATCAACTACAGAATTGCAAACATTAGCACCAAGCCTAAAAACACCACAGATACCACATACCTCTTGAGTAGATGTAGTTTAATTTCCTTTGACTGCCAACAACTTCACTTGCTTGGTTATTTCAGTAACCTGCATTGCTAGTTCCTTATTGGGGTTTACCTTATGAACCCCTGCTTTCCTTCCTCTTGCACTTTTTTGTTGGGAGTTGGCTCCCAACATCTCAAACAGCTCATAAGTGTCATTTGCTATTTTCTCCCCCATTGCTCAACCAGTTACATTGTCAATTGTATACTGACACTGCTGTGTCAACCCATCATAGCAAAACTGATTAAGTAGCTGAAGAGGAAAATGATGATGGGGGCATTGTATGAGAAGTAACTTAAACCGCTCCCAGGCCTCATGAAAAGGCTTTCCTTCCATCTGACTGAAAGTAGCAATCTTGGTTCGAAGGTCTGCAGTCTTCTAGTGAGAATAGAACTTCCTCATGAATTTATTATAGACCTGATCCCAGGTAGCCAGAGAATTGGGAGCCATAGTCATTAACCATGCTTTTGCCCTATCTTTGAGGGTGTAAGGGAAACAACGTATCCTTAATTGATCCTCATTTAGACCATGCAGTGAAAATGTCTGAATAATATAATAGAACTCTCTGATGAAGTTCAAGGGATTCTTATTTGGCATTCCATAAAAGGATGTAACTGGTTGAAATGGATGGTTTTCAGCTCATAGTTCCGTGCTGCATCCCCCAATCTAATGCAAGAAGTTGTTGTGCCAATAATAGGCCTAGCATACTCTTTCATTGCAGGCTGTCTATTTGTCATATCTTCTTTTTGCTCTTATCTTTCTTCCTTAGGGATTTCTTCTTTTTTATCACTTTCCTCAATGTCTTCTTCTGAACTATATTCTTTCAAATTATACTCAAACTGAGCTCTAGTCCTCTTGTTGACTCTATGTATGTTGTCTATGTAGGGCAGCAGCTCTCCTCCTTGAGATCTCCTACCCTGCATATATCAACTGAACACTCAAAAAGAAAATAGTTAAAAGCATCTGCTCACAAAACAGAAGAAAATAACTAACAATAAAGATGAAAATAACAGAAAAACACAATAACAAAAATGAAAATATTTTTATTTTTATTTATTATTTTTTTTAAATTCAGAACACAAAAATAAAATAAAATAAATAAAAATAATCACACTACGCCTATAGCCTTCCCCGGCAAAGGCCTTAAAAACTTGTGCCTAAAAGTACCCTAATAATTCTAAGCTTAGGAAATTACTCGCAAGTGCACAAGGTTGCTGCAATAATGGGTAAGACACCCCTAGGTCGTCTCTCAAGGAAGACTGTGTAAGGATTGAGTGATTATAACAAAAATAAAATAATAAAAATAATTTCTAAACACTCTAATCAAATTGGAATGATGAATATTGAAAAGAAATTAAATTAATTAAATTAAAACTAAAACAATTAATTAAGTGTCTAAGCAACAATTTAAAGGGTCTAAAATTTAGAATCCACCAATTAATAACTATGCTAGGGCAATTGACTAACTAATTTGCCATCAAGAATAATTAAATTAGCTAGGACAATCTAATAACTTTCGTATTCATAGATTTTATCCCTAACTAATATTTACTAATTAATTACCAATTAATTAGGTATTATGTTTCCAATTCATACCTAATTTCCTTTTAGATTAGGTCTAGTATTAAATTAGTTTATCAACCTAATTCAATACCTATGGTGAAACAATTATTGGCCAGATAATTGAAAAACATAATATAGCAAGTTAAAAGAATAAAACAAATAATTCATGTCAACTAACCTAATATAATTAATTAATTAATTTCATCATAGCTTTAGATAAAAGATATATTTAGCCCATAATTAATTTAATAATCATCAATTCAATTAATATATTAATCTCAATAAATATCATCATGCTTAATTTAAGAATAATAATAAAATTGAATTGAATTAAAGATTAAAATAGGATTAAGGATACAATACTGTTAAGTCAATAAATCTCCAAACCTTGAAAGCAATCTATGAAAAAAATTATCAAACCAAATAAATCCTTCAAATTCACCAATCTCTTGAATGGAAATTGAAATTAATATAAAACTTAAAGCTAATTGTCGCGTACAGAGAAAAGAAATCAAAACCAAAAGAAAAAGGAACTGGAAATTAAAATAGAGTTGCTCTGTGCCGCCTCCCTCTTTTTTTTTTTTCATCTGATGGCCACACACACACACACACACACATATATATATATGTCAAACAAGATATATGATAGCCCATGTTTAAAAATGACATGGGCTGTCATGTTTTTATGTCAAGCCCATGGCCTTTTTATTATTTTTTATATAATTTATATTTTTTCTTTTGAAAGTAATTAGCTGCACCATTGATATGCTTATGTTGATTTTTGTTTTGGCTCATCTCCTTCATTTTGCTTCCAAACTGCATGATTTTTTCAAGTAAAACTAGCACCATTTTCACCATCACATAGACTAGCAAAATAATAATAAAACAAACATTGAAATCACTAAATAAAACTAAAAACTAAATAATTAAACCTACTAAAACTATCACAAAATAGAACATAACATCTGACTATAACTGTAAACAAATGCAGATAAATAAAGAATTCAAATAGGATGACTTATCTATTGATGAAATCATAAATTATGTATATAATTCAAGGCTAAATTCAATGCAAATCACTTAAAAATGCATTTTGTTCAAGACCCTATTTACTATTAGTTTTATTCTCTTAATTTCAGAAGCAAATTATAGATTATTGAGGAGTGTTCTTTTTGTTTCTCTATTTCACGTTGTTTATTCTATAATGTGTAGAATGTATATGTCTGATGTGTTTTGGTAACTGCCAACACATCAGATAACTTCCCAATTTAATTGGATTTGAATCCGGGTCAATCTGTCATGGGTGACCCGATCCAAATACTAACAACAACAATAACAAATTAATATTTAAATAAAATTAATATTTAGAAATCACATATAATAAGTTGTTTTGATATCAAAATTAATGAACACTGATAATAAATACGAACTCTTTTTATAAGATCCCAATAATTTTCGATCATTGCTCTTAGTTTAAAGAGTTTGACCGAAATAGTGAAATTAATATTTAGAAATCATACATAATAAATTGCCTTGATATTAAATATAATGAATTACTTTCTAAAAGGATCATATTTGAATCAAACAAATGGGTGAACATACCACCATCTCAGATGATAATGATAGGAGCTATTCACACTTCTCCTAATTTTCCTTACACGCACTATCTCATTTTAGAATTAACACTATAAGAAACTATCGATATAGCGACTAAGACCATTTGGTCTCCAAATAGCGACTAAATAGTGATTAATTAGCGATTAAATGAAGGAGATGGGGAAATTATAGTAACTTAGCTATTAAATTGCCACTACGTAGTCGCTAAATCTGCCGCCAAAAACTGGCGTGACATTTTGCTACTAAACTTTGGTCGCGAAGTAGTCTCTAATTAGTGACTAAAGTAATAGTAGTAGGTAAAAAGCAACTATGTGATGGCGGGAGCTTGAAAGATGATGGCATGAATGCTTTAGCTACTAAGATTTTTAGTTTCTAAACCTAACTACTATACTTTTTTAGTCGCTAACAGATTTGTGAAAATGAATTATGTATTTTAAGATTAGATACTAGCCTTATTGTTGCTAAATAGCAATTAAATTAGTGACTAGTATGGGTCACTAAATAAATTTTATTGAAACGATGTAGTTTCACTTAGAAAAATTAAATAGCGACTAATTTTGCGACAATATTTTGTTCTTGCTAAATGGGAATTTAAAACTACAGATATGCTTCTTCCTCACAATCTGCTTATTGAGGTTAACATTGAATTCAACTTTACTAGTGTTGAAATAAGAACCTTACTAGAGATGAACTAAGTGAACTCAACTTGATTCAATTTGAATTCAACCTTATTCAGGTTGATTCAACCTTAATGAGGTTGAATTCAATTTGAATCAAGTTGAGTTCACTTGGTTCAACTCTAGTAGGTTCTTATTTCAACATTAGTAAGGTTGAATTCATAATTAATGAGGTTGAACTCAATTCATTCAACTTGAACTAAACTGTATTAGAGTTGAAGTCAACAATATTAGAGTTGAACTTCCAGATTTCAACTTGTAATGTAAATCATGCATCAACCAAAGTTCTTGGAAGCACATTCTCCAATATGT
>CATKHJ010247228.1:0-10779 GCA_949750685.1 Vernicia montana
TATCTTTATGAGAATCTATAGAAACCCATATGGACAATATCAATAATTCAATAATCTATCAACTTAATCTATATAACAATGCTAATGAGACTTAATTTATAATGCTCATTATGTTTACCCTTCCCAATCTTAACATAAACTCACTCTTATAGAAAGAAATTGAAGGAAGATGAGAAACCCAACTTACCTTCAAACAGATGCTTGGACAAAGAGAAGACGAAATAGATATCTTACTCCTAGAACCTCTTAACCATGCAATACATGAGCTTCCTTGATCATTAATAAAGATAGATAATGAGAAAATTACGAGAATATGAGTTTAGAAACTCAGAAAATCAGGTAGAAATGAATTTAGGGCTCTAGATTCCTTTTATAGAGTTGATTTTTGTTTCTAACCCCGACATAAGTCACGGTCACTATAACTGGTTAGCGGTCGCAAATGATACTGTTCATGTGACTGTTCATTCTCTCATCATTGCCAGGCAGAAGAGTTCGCGGTGGTTGTCGCTACTCCTCTGTTGCGGTCGCGACATGAATATTACGGTCGCTATTTCCTTTAGGCCAGATTATCAAAATCAGGCAGAAGCGTTCGCGTCCTGAGTCGCGCCCACTGTCGCGGTCTCTACTTTGGCTCTGCAACACTACTTAGTGAAACTCCAGTCTTTAATTCATTATCTCAATCCCAATCAATATAATACACCATTGTACATGATTCAACATTTGCAAATCATTCATATCATATTATCATTGTACTCTATCTATGGAGAAGGTCGAAAACCAAAGACGAAGGTCGAAGGTCGAAGGTCGAAGGTCGAAGACCACGGGCGAAGACCGAAGGTCGAAGACTGAGGGCGAAGACCGAAGGTCGAAGACCGAGGACGAAGACCAATGGCGAACGTGCGTTCAACCTTGTTTTCTCAATACACATGCAACAACACTTGTAACTCATTCAAATCATCAATTATAAGCTAATACATGAATGTTCGGGGTATTACACTTTCGAGCTAGACTTTTGAAAAATTTAACATTTTCTAAATTTAGGCCCAACCTATGAACATGTTTAGATGATAATGTTATAAAATAAAAATAGTTAAATAAATTTTAAAAGTATAATATATTTAATTATATTAATCAAAATAAGATAAATTTAATATTTTATAAATAATTTTTAATTTTTATTGTTACAAGAATACATTAATAATAATTATATATATATACATTAATTATATAAAAAAAAACTTGATAATAAATTTGACAATAAATTGATTCAAAATAAATTGAATATATATATATATATATATATATATATATATATATAAATTCACGAATTAATCCTGCAACCATATAGCTTACTTTGTAAGTTTCTAACTGTTGCACTAACTTGGTAGTTCGCTAAAATATTTGCTTGGTAATATAAAAGTTATATATATATTCACCAACTTGGTAGTTTCATGACATTGTATTTTGTTAGGTCTCAATTAAATATATACAAGACTAATATGTTAATATATTTTTGTAATTTTTTTAGTTGGAACTTGATCCATATTTTTTTTATATTAATATTTGATAAGGGACAAAAAATACCGAACTAAACCAGGATTATAATGGGTCAGACCCAGCTGCCTAATCTACCTAAAATCCGAATATTAGAAGGATAAGAACAAGCTAACATGCAAATAGTCATCATAATCCAAACTGGTCAAGGAAATCCATACTCAACTCATGTAAGGATCTATCTCTTATAAATACCTCAAAGATTAAACTTCACAGGTATGATGAGCACTACTTCGATAACTTGAATTACTTGAATTACATTATCTCTCAAACAATTACTGACTTAAGCATCGGAGTCTCTCCCGGGGGTCAGCCCCTGGAGCCCTTGATCTGCTTTTTCTTTGATCTCAGGTTCTACTCTGTTAATAAATCATCTATCAACAGTATTTGGTGAAATTAGACTCATCAATATTCAAAATCAAAATTATCAAGAGGTAATATTTAAATTCAATAAAAAAAATTAATAATAATAGTTGACATATGTTATAATATTTTAATAAAACATATAATAAATAAAATCATGTAACTTTTAAGATATTATTAATAATTTATTATCCTAGTAATTTTACATATGCTTGTAAATTAATAGATATATCATAATAGAAAAATTGCATATTTAATATTTATAATTATACACATAATTATTCTTATCCTTATTTTTTAAAGTTTTTTTAAATTACATGTGAAAATTTTTATTCAAAATAATTTTTACTTGAATTTTATATTCAAAATATATATTTTTTAAATATTAAAGCAAGATCAAAGTGTTAAGGATATAATATTTGTGAAAAATCCAACATGAATTAAATATAAAATGTTGAATGAACTTATATAGAAATGAAATTTTCAACCTAAATAGCTAACTTTTGAAGTTGACACTTTTAAAACTATATAAGTTTCCAACATTTGTAAAATGATATCAGAACGAAAAAACGATGCAGTTCGATCCTGAAGTACCGATGGATACTGACTCTTTATTCAAGTGCTTTTACTCAGTGGAGATTTCGTCCTATTGCCATTTGAAGAGGAGCGTTAAAGATATAATATTTGTGGGAAGAGAGACAAATACCTTTTAATAAAATCAATTCGTTATTTTGGGTTAATAATCAATTAAATTTGTGATTAATTTTCTATAACTAAATTAGTTGGAAATTTTTTATCCTGGCTTCCACTTTTTGAAAAATCTCAATTTTTTTAGTGTTTTTCAAAGCATGAATTAAGCAATAGACAAATACTTTATTGAAAGGGACAATAAGATGACTAGTACTGAACAGGTGGGCTGCGTCAAGACCCTTTCCAACCTATTGCTAGCAGAAATGTTGATTTTTAGCCTCTCATCTTTATAGTTTATTTTCATAGTTGTTTTGATTTTTCAGCTAAGACTGCAAATAACGTGACTCATGAATTAATCAAATCACTATGTTAAGGGATCAATGTTTCACAAATATATATATTACTATCATTTGAAATTTATGTTAGATTTATATTAGGAAAATGAAATCATCAAATAAATATATAATGATTAATTTATTATCTATGAAAATATCCACATAATATCATTACACATGTATTAAAATACATGCTTATTTCATTTAGCAGGTAAATAGTTTTAAAAATCACCAAAATTTAGTGATTTTTTTCAATGTGGTTACAAAATAAATTTTTTTTATCAGAAAGTACCTAAAATTTCAAAAAAATTTTACATGAAAATCATTGTCCGGAATTCAGACCTGAGATACTGAAGTGGAATGCCACGTCACTAGCTACGCGAATTAATTTTTTTAATTTTTATTTTCTTAATTTTTCTTAATTTTATTTCTTTCCTCTTCACCAAAGAATCTCTCTGCCAACTGAAAATAAAGCTCAAGAATTGCAAATTTTCATCATCTTCCCTCAGTCGTTACTATATCCATTTCTAATAAAAAATTTAGAACTTTACCCATTGAATCAAAACATTTGAAATCTTAGTCTCTTCATAGACGACCAAAATGGACATACTCTTTGCTTAGATCCAAACATATAGCAGCACCGATCTAAGCATTAAAATCCTAGTCAAGAGTCAAAAGCTCAATAAACGACTTGGATAAAGTAGAAAACGGTGGTTTCGTGATTTGCGATGACATAGCAGTGGTAGCCTCAACACAAGCGCTCTGCTCTCTCTTCTTCTTTGGTTTCTTAAACACCCAAATGCTTAATCTTTCTTAGATTTCTCTTTCAAGGTATCATCTTTTATTTTTCAGTCTTTAGTTTCTATCGAATCTACCCCTTAAATTCACATTTGGAGTTCATTTTGCATTGTTATTCGAATCTCAATCTCCACTTGTTATATGCACAAAAAATCAAAATTTTCAAAAAAAAAAAAAAAAAAATTAAAGTTGAAGAGAGAGAGAGAGAAACCAAGACTAAAGAAATTATAATTTCGAGCAAATCTTTGAATATGATTTTAAGTCCGTCAGTTTCATCACTTGTTTTAAATCTAGACTTGTTTCCTAAATACGGCGTCACTTCGGTGTATGGAAGAAGAAGAAATATGGAAGATGCAGTGGCAATTCACCATTCTTTCTGTCAAGAATTCCCCACCGAATTACACTATTTCAGCGTCTACGACGGCCATGATTTCTCTCATGTATGTCACTACAGCTAAATTTCTGGCTCCTTACGAATTTTAAAGTTTGAATTTTTGTCTTAATTTAGGGGTTTTTTTCAGGTGGCAATGAGGTGTAGAGAGAGACTGCACGAGCTGGTGAGGGAAGAATTGCTAGAGAAAAAGGAACCAACGGCGGCTGTGGGGGAGTGAAAAATTGCGATGGAGAGAAGCTTTTGGCAGATGGACAAGAAGGTAATAGTGTGGAATGAAGGGGTGGATGGTGCTAATTGTAGGTGTGAGATGCAAATACCAGAATGTGAAGCCTGAAAATCGCATAATTCAAAACGAACCCATGTTTTGTTTTTGGTATTTATAGTCAAATCTTTGCAGACCACAAAATCACTAGAGGTCAGCTCTAGGTTTGTTTCAATAGTAGGAAAAGTTAGCAAGCGAGTGATTGTACAGTCGAGATTGGGAGTGATGTGAATGTGTTCATATGGATTTGGTATGGGATGATGGGTTTGGACATATTAAATGGTGACAGTATTGGTGGAGCAAGAGCTGCAGGTAGCCATACCCATCTTCAAAGCAAATATTTTGTTTTGTTTTTAAGAAATTAATTTGTTTGTTTAAAAACAATAAAAATTATAAAGTAAACATTTTTGATATTTTATTTGTTGCTTCTGCTTGCAGGTTTGATATTAATGATGGAAAAATGAAGATAAAAATCACTTTTATTATTTTTTAATAAAAAAATAAAAAAAAATGGTTTGATGCTATTTATTTTCAAGGGAGAGGAAAGAAAAAAAATTAAGAAAAATTAATATTTTCTGAAAAAATTAAGAAAAAAAAGAAAAGAAATAAAAATTAAAAAAATTAATTCCACGTGCTGGTGACGTGGCATGCCACGTTAGCATCTCAGGCCTGAATTTCAGTCAGTGATTTCTATGTGAATTTTTTTTTGAAATTTTAAGTACTTTCTGGCAAAAAAAAATTTCTTTTGTGATCACATCAAAACAATCACTAAAATTTAGTATTTTTGGAGCTATTTACCCTTCATTTAGCATACTTCTTATGATTTTTTTTTTTTTTTTGTATTATTGTCTTTTTTATTTCAAGTTTGAAGTATTGCTTTTCTATATAAAGTGTAGATTTCATATTTTAAAATTATTTATTATATTATATTTGTTGTTATATATATATATATATTAGTCATACATCAATCGTGTGAAGCACCAATATTACTAAAGAAAAAATTAATGGAAGTAAAAAAAAATATCTTATAGTTTGAAATTTTTCTTGAAAGGGCATGTGATTTTTTGTTTTTTTACACTTAAATACATTGTGATTTGTTGTATTAGATATTTAAGTACTAAATTCATGAATATCATGAATATATATATATATTTTTTGAAACAATGTCATTAATATTTAGTTATTTGACATAAAATAAAAATTAGGAAAATAATTTCCTCTTACATGAAATTTCACTAAGCAGTATATGACTCACTTTTGAATTATAATTTAATTTTAATTAAATTATTTTTAAATAAATTAGGAAAATAATTTCCTCTTGCATGAAATTTCACTAAGCAGTATAGGACTCACTTTTGAATTAGAATTTAATTTTAATTAAAATATTTTTAAAAGAAAATATGATTTTCAAAAATTAAAATAATTTCTAAATCTCAAAATTCACTTATACAATATTTTTTACACGGCTTAAGAAATCAAACAAATTCATAAAATTTGTGAAATATTTAATTTAATAGTCATATCTCATCATGAGATCAAAGTTGAAATATTCATGAATAGTTGTGAAATATAACTATTAAACTGGAGAGTTTGTGAGATTTATTAATTTATTTGGTTTTCTAAGATGTGTAAATTTTTTTTTATAAGTGAAATTTGAGATTTAGGAATTTTTTTTAAAATTAATTTTTCTTCATCTTTTAAAATATTTTTAAATTTTTATAAAGAATTAAAATTAAATTTTAATTTCCAAGTGAACCTTATCATTTCTGGTGGAATTCCAAATCAGAGGGAAATGTTTTTTTTTTATAATTTATATTGTATATCAAATAACTGAATATTAAGTACATAACACAGCAAACCACAAGTTATCTAAGTATATAAGAAACATATCACAGGTTCTTTTAAAGAAAAACATTAAATTACACTTGAAGTCTAATTCAAGTGGTAAGAACATTACTCTTGATAGTGAGAGGTTTTGAGTTTAAATCTCCTCCTTTGCACTAAATGAGATTTCGCCTTTATAGCGAGTGTAAGAAGATGATTACCCTCTATTGTGTAATTTATGGCTTATTGAACTCTCTCATAAATAAATAAAAAAAAATTAAATTACATGGTAATTTTTTATATTTTTCTAAAAGTTAATTATAAAATTTGAAAAACAAATTAAGGGGCCCTCAAAACTAACTCAAATGGGTCTCAATTTAATTAAAACACGTATTTGACAAAAAAAAAAAATAAATAATAATAATAATTAAAACACGTATTTTAACATCAGTTTAAGTCAAATCATGAAATTAATGTAGAGTTTCGATTAATTAAAATGTGTACCCACCAACAGCTTTAATTAAAATCAAAAGCACACGTGAATAGCAAAATAAAATTTTTTATTTGACAAAATCAAAATGGCTTAATTGACACAAACATGAATATTGATGCATAAATTAATGTACACCAAATTTAGTTATAAAAACTTTGGAAAAAAAAAATATAGTTATAAAACATCATTCTCAAAAATAATTAAAGAAAACATTAGTGATAAACATGTTTGATCTGGCTGTTATTTTGCTATCTCAAAATACACAAATGCAATTTACTAGTAATTTCGAATACATTGACCATAATTAATTGATTAATAGCACAACGTTTAAATCATGGATATTAAACTCGGTTCGGTTCGGGCAATTGAATCGGTAATGAGCACTAAATCATATTGGATTTATAATCAGACTGAATTTATAATTGACTCATAAAAAATATGGAATTCGAACGGTTGAACTGGTGATTCGGTGTGACCCAACCAGTGACCTAGCGATTTTACAATTTTTAATTTTTTTTCACTATAACTTGCTCTTGTTGGCATGTTTCCATGTTTTTAATGGATATTAAGACAAAAAGAGTATTACTTGTTTGCATGTTTTTTATATATATATATATATTTTTATAAGAAATATAAGTTAGCAAATAAATTATTTTCTAGCATGTTTGGATAAATTATTATGATGTGCACTTTTATTTTCATTTTTGAAAATTTCTTTAATTATTTTGCATTTTCATTCTATATTGTTAAATTTAGAAAATTTTCATTTTATTTTAATTTTTAATGTTAAATTAATTTTAATTTCTGAAATTTAATAATTTAATTATATTTAATTTTTAAATTGATATATAATGAAATATACTAATAATTTAAAGATACATGAAATATCTAAATGGACTTATTTATATATATATATTTTTTATATTTGTAAACTGAAATATCTAATTTGTTAATTTTTACTTTTGAGTGAAACTTTAAGTATTCCTAAATTTTTTAATATTTTATATTTATTTTATTATATAAAATTATAAATTATATATTTAATTAATTACATTGACCCACCGATTTAACTATTGATCCGATAATTCAACTACTGATCCGTCAACCCGGCTTATAAACTGAGTTGATATCCGAACCGGTTTTCATAACTATGGTTTAAATTGAAATTCATAATTAACTTCATGCAATCAAACTTTAGGTTTTAAAATAAGATCACACTTATTAACGATAAGGGTTTGAATTGACATGATTTTAAGTTTACGACATAAAATTGAAACGGTCCTCCTTTATAATTTAAATTGACAAGATTTGAAGGAATTGTTGATTCTACTTTGGAATTAAACAATACTGATGATAACCAAGCAATCACTGTCACAGATGGCGCTGGTGGCTCGCCTAAAGCCACCAAAGCGCCATGAGGATGATAATTGGAACTGTCAGGGGCTTGGGCAACCTCTGACAGTTCGCTTCTTGAAGGAGTTAGTGAACTCTCATCGCCCAGAGGTAGTTTTTCTTTCAGAAACTAAGAAGAATAGTTTGTATTTGGAAAAGATAAAGCGTAGATTGGGTTTTGAAGCAGCTGAATATGTGGAATCTCAAGGCTCGTCTGGAGGCCTTGTGTTATGGTGGCATCCTTCAGTTGATATTCAAGTCATTTGTAAATCTGAGCATTTCATTCATGCGAAATGTAGTGGAAAGGGTTCTGAGCAGGTATGGTGGCACACTTTTGTTTATGGTAGTCCTTACAAGGAAGAGAGAAGATCTGTTTTTGAGTCATGGCTTCAGTTTAAACCTCATGGAGATGAAGATTGGGTTTGCTCAGGCGATATGAATGCAATCACTAGCTATCATGAGAAAGTTGGTGGACGTATGTGAGGGGTAGTAGCATTAAAGATTTCACTGAGTGGATAAATAATGCAGAGTTGATTGACTTGGGCTTTAAAGGTCCACCATTTACATGGTACAACAAACAAGCTGATTATAGAGGCATTGCCCAAAGGCTGGACCGAGTGCTAGCTAATAGTTCATGGCGTCTGAATTTTGGTTCAGCAATGGTGTTTCATGAAAAACTGATTGGGTCAGACCATAGACCCCTTGTTTTGAATATGGATGGATATTGCAGAAGGTTTGCAGGGGGATTTCGTTTCGAAAGTAAATGGTTGGCTCATAGGAATTGGAGACAGATTATTGAAAACATCTGGGATGCTAGTCCACAAGCGAATACAATAGGCGAGTTTGATGATAAGCTCAAACAATGTGCAAAGAAGCTGGGGGAATGGCATAAGACAGAAGTTGGGAATAGCAAGGAAAAAATTCTAGCCTTGCAACAGAAACTGGAAAAATTGTATTATGGGCAAATGTCAGTAGCTGATAAAGAAAAAGAGCAGAGCTGGCTTAAAGAATTGGATGGGCTTTAGGAAATGGAGGAGCAGTATTGGCAATAACGGTCTCGTATCCAGTGGCTAAGAGAAGGTGACAAGAACACTAGGTTCTTTCATGCCTCTGCTATTCAGAGGAAACAAAGGAGTTGGATTCTGAGACTGCAGAGTAGTGAAGGCAGATGGCTAAATGATAAGAAGGCCATTAAGCAACAGATTACAAACTTCTTCACAGAATTATATACTTCAGAAGGGACTTCAAATTATGAAGAAGTTTTAAATAAAATTAGAAGAGTGGTCACAAGGGAGATGAATGAAGCCCTGTCAGCTCCAGTTTCAGACCAGGAGGTCAAAAATGCAGTCTTCTCCTTGGGTGCTCAAAAGGCACCTGGACCTGATGGATTCTCAGGAATCTTTTTCCAAAACAACTGGGACAAAATTGCAGAAGAGATTACAAGGGCAGTTAAATTTTTTTTTCAGCTGGGTTACTTGCCAGAGGAGATCAACAGAACATATATTGCATTGATCCCGAAAGTGGAGGCCCCAACCCAGGTATCTTAATATAGACCTATTAGCCTTTGTAATTTTATTTATAAAATTATCTCCAAAATTCTTGTTTTGAGGCTAAAACCTTGGATGAGTATGTTTATTCATGATAGTCAAGCTGCATTCATCCCCAATAGATGTATTCATGATAATATATTAATTGTACATGAAGGTTCTCCATGTTTTTAAAAAATTGAATGTCAAGAAGAATTTTAGTTGTGCCATTAAACTTGATATGTTAAAAGCTTATGACAGAATTGAATGGAGTTTTCTTCTGGATGTCATGGCAAAAATGGGGTTTTCTGATTATTTCATTCATCTAATTAAGCAATGCATCACATCTGTCTCCTATTCTGTTTTGATTAATGGGAATCCTACTGGTTATTTCAAACCATCAAGAGGATTGAGACAAGGAGATCCTCTCTCTCCATACCTCTTTATTATAGTGTCTAGTGTATTATCTTTGATGATTGAAGATGCTGTTTCCAAAGGTGAGTTAAAGGGCTTCAAAATTAATAGGAATTCTCCTATCATCTCTCATATGTTATTTGCTGATGATACAATTCTGTTTGGGGAAGCTTCTGAAACTGAGGTGAATGGAATTATGAATATTCTTCATTCTTATGGGCAAGTCTCTGGTCAAAAACTCAATCAAGCCAAAAGTTCAGTAATTTTCAGTAGGAATACTCCTACTGAATTGCGAATTCAACTATCTAATTCTTTGAGAATGAAACAAATGGAGGGTAATGAGAAGTATTTGGGTTTTCCAGCATTGTGGGGGAGATCCAAGATTGAGTCCTTATATTTTATAATTCAAAAAATGCAGAGGAAGGCTCAATCATGGAAACACAAATTATTGTCCCATGCAGTTAGGGATGTCATGATCAAGGTAGTCATAGCATCTATTCCATCTTACATCATGGCATGCTATAAACTACCTAAAAAGACTTGTTATCAAATTACCAGCATTTTGTTGAAGTTTTGGTGGGGAAAATCTCAATAAAATAGAGGCATTATTCTGGAAAAATGGGAGAATTTGGCAAAGTCAAAATATAAAGGAGGTCTTGGCTTTAAGGAAATTGAAGCTTTCAATCTCGCTTTAATTGCTAGACAAGCTTGGAGGTTAATTACCAATCCAAGCT
>CATKHJ010247279.1:0-16692 GCA_949750685.1 Vernicia montana
GGCTAAGATCAATAACCCAACATATTCGAGAAACGTGTGGTCTATCTTCGGATAAAGAAATCCCAACAACAATATATGAAGATAACGCAGCTTGTATTGCTCAATTAAAGGAAGGATATATTAAAGGAGACAGAATAAAACATATTTCATTGAAATTCTTCTTTACACATGATCTTCAAAAGAATGGTGAGATTAGTATTCAACAAATTCGTTCAAATGATAATCTAGCAAATTTGTTCACTAAAACATTACCTACTGCTACATTTAAGAAATTGGTTCATAGTATTGGAATGCGTCGTCTTAAAGATCTTCAGTGATATTGCAAATAGGGAGAATTTAACATTATACTCTTTTTTCCTTAACCAAAGATTTTGTCCCATTGGGTTTTCCTGGTAAGGTTTTTAATGAGACAGTGTACTATTTGCATGTAAGAATATTGTACTCTTTTCCTTCATTAGTTTTTTTTCCCACTGGGTTTTTACTAGTAAGGCTTTAATGAGACATATTATTTACAAAGATAGACATTCAAGGGGGAGTGTTATGAATAAATTAGAAAATAGATGTCTATAACTCATGACCTTTAGAATCCTATAACTCATCTTCTTTATTACATTAGGTTACATGTTCTTGAATTTATTGCAATTGATTATATTGTAACCTATGTTAATTTTACTCTATAAATAGAGATACTAATAGCATTATTATACACACCAAGAAAATAGCAATATAAAATTCTGGTTCTTATTCATTCTTGTGTTCTTATTACTTTTATTTTTGTTTATTTTCATAATAATCCAAAATTTTTAATTTGATTATTTTGAATTTTATATTTAAATTGAATTATAAATTGATAAACCTAAACTCTAAGAATTAATTTGTTTTAAAATAAATTTTTTAATTAAAAATTTACATAATATTAATTAGATAAAAAATAGAAAAATTAAATACTGAAAAATAATAATAAATTATTTACTGTCGTTTGACACTTTCTTATTATATACTTCCTCTGTTTCAAATCAATAGACGTTTTATAAAAAAAATTATTTCAAATTATATCAAATTAATTGTCGTTTAGGAGTTCTATGCAGTATTTATTATATATATTTTTTCAATTTAACCCTATTAGTGATAGAATTTTGGTGAGAAAAAAGAAGATGAATTTTTTTTATCAAAAAAAAAACATGAGTTTTAATGATAAAATAATAGTATATTTGTCCATTTTAATTAAGATTGAAACTATTTAATAGTTTTTTTTATATATGTATGTAACATTCTAAAATGTCTATTATTATGAAACGAATGAGTAATATTCAAAGAAAACATATATGATTCCATCATATAAATTTATATGATATATCATATAATATATGTCCAATTATGAATTGTTTTTATATAATTTGTTTGATATGTTATACCATAACACTATTTTTTTTTTTATATTTTATATTATTATAATAATCAAAAAATAAATTTATATTTTATATAATTTAACACTGTTAGTTTTTTATTCTCAACAATTGCATAAGACCTATTTGGCAATTTTTTTTTTTTTAACGATAGCTTTTAACTGTTACTTAATTGTTAAGTAATCAAATAATTACTGGTTATAAAAACTTCAATTTTGTTTAAATAAAAAATTAAATTATCCTATTAAAAAATAACATTTAAATAAAAAAATAAATATTATTATTTTTTTAATGATACCTTTTATCATTAATAGTCATTAAACATATTAACATCAACAACTAATAATAATTTTATCAAATACTTAATAACAATCAACTATTAGCTATCAGCAATAGCTAATAATTAACCGCTACTACCAATAGCTAAATCAAATGAGGCTTACATTCTGAATGTTAACAATGCTTTGGCAATTTGCTAAACAAAAGTTGAAAATTTAATATTTGTAATTTGCCCAAATATTATTAAAAGAAAAAGGATACATATTAACCTTACATATATTATTTTTTTAAAATCTCTTACGCCATTAAATTTTGTATCTCTTTATTCCTATTTAAGCTTAATAATTTGTTCTACTATTCATTAATAATTGGCTAAATTGTGTTTGTTAATTATAAAAATAAAATGTTGTGTTAAAACTATAAAATTTTTCCTTTAAATTAATTTAAATACCCGTTTGAGTCCATTTTCTAATGTAAGATGGCTTTATGAGAAATAACAAATGAAGCCCATAGGCTCACAACTCTCTCTATATTTTTCCGTTTTCAAGTACGTGCAGGGCTTCCTGGAAATTTAATTAATAAATATTGGTAGTAAAAGAGACAACAATACATTTTATGCAATAAGTAGATATCAACAACTCAGGCATGAATATAATAAATCATCACAAGGAAATAAAATGAATTGAAATTGATCCTTCTGTTATTGAAATGTGAAGATCATACCCAAACCATCTTCTTCAATGCAGAGTGTGCACAATCAAGTCACACACACCATAACTTGGCTAAAAATAATAAAATTTAGAATGCTCAGAGAAAAAACTCCAAAATTCATTTTACATGTACAGAAACAGGAAAATACTTACAAACAAAATGAATTTAGTTCTCTCTCTCACAAATGTAGAAGGTTTGAAATTTGGTTCCATCCCATAATCCATGGTCTCTTATCTGTTGGTAGTGCAAAATTTAGCTCAAACATCTCCTTTGACATGTTTCCTCCTTCACAGAACCCTACAAGCTTTGCCACTATCTCAGCACTTTCCTGTACATGCCTTGGATCGTGAGGATTTGTCCATAGTTTGTTCACAAACTGTAGCCTCCTCTGCTTCCCCTCAAGTGGAACATCCCATTTCATGTACAATGCATCTCTCTCTTCCACACTTAACCGTGAGGTTAACCTCTTTGCTAGGAACTCTCTTTCGCGTTTCAATGCTCTAATACTAGAAAAAAAAATCAACAAAAAAAAAAAATCATTATAAGAGCTGTTTTAGCTTTGATTTTAGATATTTGAACTTTTATTAATCATGAAAAATTGTAAGCTATTGTAGGAGATAGATAAAGGGGGAAGAAGGAACCTTAATGATATAGAAATTGTAGGCTCATCTCCAGTACGAGCAGGACTTGCATTGCCAATTTCGGCCAAATGCTGCTGCAACCAAGTCAAGCGCCTAAGCTCAACTTCCATGTATATTTGATCAGCAGGATCCCCTTTGAATAACAAATAAAATTGCGTCCTATGGATGATGGATACATAGCACAAATCCCATAATTCAATAATTAGCTGCCTTTGCTCTCTAAATGTTACTTGCCAAGAGACTTGGGGCTCTCCTGGCTCATCTATGTTCTCCTCATCCTCCAGATTATATCCAGCTGCTTCATTTGCTTCCAGTTCAAGTACCTACACAGGAATGTCAAGTGCAAATGAAATGAATTTTCCAATAAATGGATAAAAAATTGAAGATATGAGATAAAACAAATTATGAAATGAGCTGCTTCAAATATTATACCTGGCAAACAAGTAGCTGCTTTTGGTATTGCAGTTTGGCAACACGTTCCTTCAATTCTGTCACATAGGCTCTTATGCTTCTTACATTCTCCTCTGCTGCATTCTGAAACATCTTCTGCATTTTCTTCATATTAACTGAACTACAACGTCGGTAACCGGGAGTGCCTTCCTTTGATGAGACATCTCCACCTTCTTCACTCTTTGTAGGAGTCTCTTTCTCAGACTCTGGCATGGTGTCACAGGACACAATGTCTTCATTTTCTGGTGCTCTATTTTCAATGTCATTTTCCAAAATTTGCCTAGAAGTTGATAGTGGTGAGCAAGGAGACCTTATAAAGTTTAGACTGTTGGCACCATTACTTGAAGCCAAGGGAAGTATCTTTTTCTTTTTCTGTTGATTCTTAGCTTTGGGAGTTGCTTCACAGTTTGATTGTGGATTATTACTTGGAAGAGACATTACCAATTTGTCAATGGACTTCTGCACATTTTCCAATTGCTCTTCAAGATCTGCAATAGTGCTGCCCTGTGAATGAAGTCTTGTTATCTCGTCCTTGAGGTTGGCACTGACACTTTTATTAGGAGCTACAACACTTTCAATTTCCACTTCTTTAGGGACTGGTCGAATTGATTGCATTTCTCTTATTTCTGCTTGCAGTTTTGCAATTGTCTCGGCTGCATCTTGGTTACCTAGTCTATGACAAGCAACCTCCTTTTGTAGTACTTCTAGAGCTCGATTAGCTTCTTCCCCAAGTTGCTCCTGAAGATGTTCAAGCTTGCGGATTTCATGCATTAGAGTAAAAGGTGCTGTTGATGATTGCCTCATAGACTGTCTTAGCAGAGTTTTTCTTGTTCTGTCACAGCGGCTTAACTCCTTGTTGTCCAGTTTTGGTAACAATGCTTCAGAATAAGAGAGACACTTCTGCACTGATGGACGTGGTGATTCCAATGTGTTTGAAGCCTGCATTACAATAGCAAGTTGAGAATAATTCATAGACATAGAGAGAGAGAGAGAGAGAGAGAGAGAGAGAGGGAGGGGGGAAGCTGTACCTGTTGGTCCTCTTGAAGTTTCCTCCGCAACTCATCCACTTGAGATTGTGCAAGATCTCTCTGGCGTCTCAATTCTTCAATTTCAATCTCCATCTAGACACAATAAGATGATGAGAAGTAAAAATGGCACGTTCGTTATTATAAAATTTCAAAATACTGAAACTTGTATGGCAATAAGGCAATTCACCTGCTGAATTTTCAAGTCTTTCTCCTTTGAAGGTTCAGGAGTGCGCAGCTCTGCTTCCAGCCTGGCTACTTCCTTTTGTAGATGTTTTACCAGCTGCTTGTCTGAAACAACCTAAAAATTTCATATAGAAAATTTAAAAGAGAGAGAGAGAGATCAGAGTTTGTGTTGTTGAAGTCAGAAGGAAACTCAAATAAAAGGATCAGTACCATGTTGACATGGGCATTGTTAGTGACTTCCTTTGCTCTTGTGGCAAAGAAGAGAGTGTTTCTAGATTGTTCAACATGGCTAAGTGCTGGACTTAAAGTACATATGATGGCAGTACGAGCATTTCCACCAAGTGAATGCTGCAATATGCGAGTAAGCTTTGAATCCCGGTAGGGAATATGACCACTTCTTTTACCAACACTGCAAAAGGAAAAATAAAATTACAAAATGTAGACAAGGAAAATGGATTATTTTATATTGTTTGAAAAATAAAATAAACAGGCATTCTAAGGTGATTTAGAAGATTTTGGAAAAATATTTTGCTAATTGAACTTAGTTTGATGATTCTGATAATAATTCTCAATTCTAAATTGGTTCATAATAGACAGGTGTTATTATCTTTCCACTGAAACATGTCGGATTCAGTACCAAGAAGGAATAATTGTCCATATATTGACGGTGGAAGATGAAAGCAGTATATGAAAATTCTATTATAGTTCTTTGACAGGCAGAATTGCAGAAGTATGTTATAATAACATATTCTCACCTGAGCTTTCTTATCACTGTTGTTAGAGTCATCAAACTAAGATTAATATGGCAACCTTCCCTGAGCCTGGCACCATCTGCATGTGTCTGTGAGGCTCTTTCACTTCCAGCTAGATCCACAAAATTCTGCAAGTCAAGGATCCCAAGAGTTATAATCAGTGATTCTAAGTAACCCGTAGAGACAAGGCACAATATCTTGGGTTTTCAATTTTTACCAGGCTTGCAACAAAAGATCTCACACAATCTGAATTTTCACGGAGAGTACTTTCTATTGTCTGCAGCCACAAGAAAAAGAATTTCAGATATTAGTTTTCAAAGAGATACGTCTCTAAAGTGTATCAATTCAAAGAATGATCTGTGAAAACATACCAGTCTTATAATTTGGTGTGACCGTGAGCTAGTATCATTAAGGGCAGTTTCACCAACTTGCCTTTGGGCTACAACACAACCCGTAATAAGTTAATCAACTTGGCAGAGGAAGCTAAGCCAACACAAATAAAGTGCTTCACTCGATTACCTTCACAAATACTGATCAGATGCCTTAAGTGCTGATCATTACTTGCTGTTTCTTCTGCCAACTTCTCAACCACAGTACCTTTCTGCATGAGGAAATCACAAGAAATTCAGTAAATGGGAGAAGCCTTGAGTAAAGTATGAGAAATCTACTAATAGAATATACCTCGGGATCATCTAGAAGCTTGAGATTTCGACCAGATTCTGAATTCAATAGGTCCCTGACATTTTCATTATAAATTTCTAGTCCAGAAATCTTAATTGTAAAATCTCTCTCTGGGGTCTGCAGCCAGGCCAAAAATGAAAGATGGGTTTAAACAATGACCTTCAGAATGCTTTTTTTTTTCTTCTTGATTTAACATATGAAAGAAATAAATTAAAGTTTACATATCAAAATCTACTAATGAAATTACAGGATATAAACAGTTTCAGATTCTGATAAAGCTTACATTCGTTATATGCTTATAGATGTCATTAACAGCTTTTTCAGTTATTCCCCTCATCGTAAATGTCTTCCCACTGCTAGTTTGCCCATATGCAAATATGGTTGCTGTAATATAAATATGGATTAATTGTTCAGCAAATATAGAAAGATTAAACAAAATGCTCAAATGACAACCAGATGTACACATATAAAGTATATGTGTTACCATTTATGCCCATCAAAGCAGACAAAGCAACATTCTTTACTCCATCCTCATATACAGTTTCAGTTAAGCAAGTTGGGCCAAAAACTTTATCTGAAAGAAGAAACACCTCAATAGCCTTATTCATATGACAATATAAGCATAGAAGATGATGAATACTATAATTCAAAGTCCAATAATATAAAAATAAAGGGGCGAAATTTTCTGATGAGTTACCAAATGTGAAAGGGTTCGATTGAGCTGTACGGTCCTGATTTGGTGGCTTAAATACAATGGTGTTATCATCAACACACTCCCAGGCTACTTGGTCTTTGGCTAACTGCTCTTTTTTGTTTAGAGGTCTTAATCGGACAGTAACTACAATTTTCTCTTCCTTTGCTTTAGGACCTCCAGGAGTTGCTGCTGGTGTCCTGTCAATCTTACAAGCAGGTGTTCCTGGGGTTCTGACTGTCATCTCTTTACTACAATTTACACTTGTCCTCCAATGGAATTTAGAAGAGACCAAATAGAAGCACAAGCTTATGCCTCTCTCACAGGAGAGGCTATGAAGTTAATGGCTTGTCTTTCTTGGTGCAGAAATTGCTGAAATATCAGTAGCTGCAGATCCAGTATCATCCATAAACAGAGCATTGTAGGTCAGTCAACAACAGGAAATAACTATCCAAAGTATAATAACACATGGTGGATTTCAAAAACTTTCCAAATGAACAAGCAACTGCTATATTTGTTCTTTAAATAACAGAAATTTTCTTTCTACTGTGAAAATGAATTCCTAAGCACCTAAATTCAGGTCATATCTGGTCAAATAACTATGCGATCACAAGAAGAATGTTTATTTGTATATGGGTTTTCCTTTCAAAACAAATAACATAGAACTTGTTCTGAACCTTGGATATGCGCCCTTAGGATCAATAAGAACTCAAGACAAAGCCATAGTTCTTACAAGCATAAAAATTGGATTAATTTTGTTCTTATGGCAATTATAATGAACAATGACCTCGTACACTTTTCCTTGAAATTATTGCCATACTAGTGATAGAGTTGACTAAATTTCATTATGAAAGAATGAAATTAAGAAAGGAATATCTAAGATTAGAACCCAATTACTTCCTTTGGTTATTGTACCCCTTTAAGTTTCAATTTTAGACTATTAACAGTAACCCAAAAAGTAAAATTGCTTACAAGTTGCATCACCAGACTCTTGAAGTTACAAATGGAAACTTCACAAAATTTTGGTTTCAATTTCTCCTGATCTTCAATTGCCGTCTAGAATTTTCCCTAGAAAATTAGGGAAAATGAAAAAAATAAAAATAAAAATAAAAAAGGACCAAACTTTTCTCCTTTTATTATACTCATTTACAATTTTGATCCACTTTAAGCAATCACATTAATCATAATCTTGCTAAACAAGCTTAAAGAAGAGAAAAATAATTTGATTACCTATAATCAAAATCAAGTAAGTAAAATTACCTGAAGCTTTTACAGAAAAAAAAAATTCAAAGTAAAATAGGAAAGTTCAAGAAACCCTACAAAATTTACACATCATCTACTAATTTTAACATGCCATTTTTACAATAATCTAAATCCAATTATACAAGGAAAGTTAATTAAAAACAGAGTTTGGTTCAATTTGTCACTAAATTAAGCTCCAATTAAAAGGAAATAAACAAAAAAAGGAAATAATACTCACAGAAATCTCAAGCAGATCTGCACAGCAAAGCTCCTGAAAACTAGAGAGAGAAAAGGAGCGTTCTAGAGAGAGAAAGAGAGAGATTTGCAGAGGGTCTCGAAGAAGAGTAATGTGCTTTGTTCGTCTTCTCTTTATGAAATGGGACGTTTGTGAGTTCGTACCAATGGGCATTTGAATTCAGAGTCTTAACGGCTAGTTTTCTTTTTCTCGGTTTTTTTTTTTTTTTTTTTTAATATTCGTTTGGTATTTTATTTATTTATTTAAATATTTTGTCGCCGATTAATTACGATTAATTAATATTATTATTATTATTGAGAGTATATATTGGAGTGTGTATGCGTTTCGTGATTTAATCGGCGAATGAAGCGGGACCGGGTTTCAAAGTTTTTGAAAACGGCGATTTTTTTTTATTATTTATGATTGATTGATTGTTTTTTTTTTTTTTTTCAGACAAAAGGACAAAAAGGGAAAGTGAAATTTTCACAGGGGCCCTCCATAACTTGACCTTTTTATGTTCTTCTGGTTATACTTCGTAATTTCATGTTTAGACCCCATGAAAATTTAGTATTTGTAGTATGAGTGGTGCTAGCTCAATTGAGCCATTCTTAAATGGTTCAATAAGGGCACTTAGATTAAAATTTATTTATTTTTAATTAATGTAATAGTTAATAGTATAGTTGTCAAAACCGGCCTAGCCGGTTCGATCGAAAAAATTGAGAATCAGATGTCAAGT
Organism: Vernicia montana; assembly: GCA_949750685.1. Taxonomy (NCBI): domain Eukaryota; kingdom Viridiplantae; phylum Streptophyta; class Magnoliopsida; order Malpighiales; family Euphorbiaceae; genus Vernicia; species Vernicia montana. Next base: position 9,036 of record CATKHJ010247279.1, read on the forward strand.
TAGTTCAGTTCAGAACATATACTTGCTTAGGGTGAAAACCGAGAAAAATTCACCGGGCTGGCCGGGTAACCGGTGGTCCGATCGGCCCGAGCGAGGATTTTTTTTTATTGGATTTAAAAAAATTAATAATTTTGGACCAAATAAATAAATTTTATGATTGGATTAAATTAAAAAATTGCAAAATTCAAGTTGGAACGAACCAGCCCATTTCGACTTATTTTGAACTTCAACTTATAGAGCTTATTTTGAACTTCAACTTATTATTCACTCATTCACCATTTTGGGCACATAAATATTCAAATTTATATTTTTTACGTAAGAGAACACAAATCCGCATATACTTCCCATTACTGAGTAGTGAAACCCGGTTAATTTGAGTCTCAAAAGATCACTTAATGAGTTAATTTACCATAATTTCTTCTAAGTAATAGTCTCAAATTCATATTTCTTTTAAGTAATGTTCATTAATTGCTCTAATAATATTCATTAATTTTAATTTTAATTATATGTATATTATTTTTTTTTAATGAATAAATAATAAATATATGATATTATTTAAAATTTCGATTTGATCCCGATTGAACCTCTGAACTGTGAACTTCCATCTTTACTAATTCTAAAACCGGGCTGGATTTAAAGACCATGGTTAATAGTTAATAGCACCTCATCTCTCATGTGCTCTCTTATAATTTCCATACAAAATAATTATAAAAGTTTTCATTCTATCTATTACTTAATTTTTTATTTTTTACTTTTTATGTTTATCCCTTAATTTTAGTTTCATTTTTTTTGAACTATAATTTCAACATAAAAATTAATTTTATAATACTCAAATTCAATTTAGTTACAAAAGAAAAAAATAAATAAATAAATAAATTTTCATTTTTTAAATAAATCAAATTTAAAAAATGTTAAAAAGATATTTCTTTTCTTTTTCATCATTTTCTTATTTCTTAAAAATTAAAAAATTTGAACAAAATAAAAGAAAATATGAAATTTTATAACTATCAATTTATTATGAGGAAAAATTTTAAAATTTGAATTAAAAAATTATCATTTTAATAAAATTTAATACACCAAATATAGTGTCTATAATAATATTATGTTAACATCATTATCCTAATTTAAATTGTACTATGGGACAATAAGATCAAATAACCACAAATTTGAATACCTTATTAGAATTATATGTTATATTAGTTATTTAAATTATAAATTTCATTTTTATGTATAGACCAATTTTAGTTTATAGTCAAATAAGTAATTTTATAATAACCTTTTAATTTATATACTTCACACTAAATTATACATGTAGCATTATTTACATTTTATTCGATTAGATAATAGACTTAAATATTCAAGTTCCAATTTTTTAATGTTAAAAAAATATATAGTGTAAATAAAATATATATATATATATATATATATATATATATATATATATATATATATATATATATGATAAGGGATAAAATATACCGAACTGGGTTATGAAGTAAGATGGAACCGGCCCAATCCAATATACTTAAAAGCCCATAGATTAATAGAAAAAGGTCAAATAAAAGCCATTCATTTCGTTTCCAAGTAGGAAGCTGATAATATACAAAGTATCATTCTAATCCAAACCGGTCAAGATAATTTATACTCAACTCATGGAAGGACTATTAGAACCATGTCTTAATTTGAGTACCATTATATATGATAATAAAACCAAATAATTTCAAATTTAAATATTTTAATAGAATTATTTGATATAGTAGGCGATTTAAATTAACCAATCTATTATTAAATATATATTAATTTTAATTTAGTAAGAAAAAATAATTTATAGTAAAATTTAATTTGTACACCTCACACTAAAATTATATATATATATAATAGATGTTAAATTAGGATAGGACCATACTCTAATTGGATTTGTGCTATATGAAATAATATGATCAAATAATCTCAAATTTAAATACCTTATTTAATAGTGGGTGATTTAGATTAATCAATTAATTTTTAAGTATACAACTATTTTAATTCAGTAGAAAAAAGTAATTTTATAGTAAAAATGAATTAATACACACACCAATTAAATCATATATACAGAGAGTATGAATTAAATTATGGTAGGATCATACTCTAATTTAATTTAAGCTATGAGACAAGAGGACCAAAAAACATAAAATTCAAATTAATGACTGCCACATGTCATTTATTTCATTAAAAAAAAAAATCAGGTTGGGAGTTTGATTGTAATATGTTTTAGTATTAGGATTAAATTTGAAAAGTCACCTAAAGATTGGAGTTAATTATTAATTACCTAATTATGTTTATGAATAAGTACTAATTTGAAATTATAGATCATTATATTTTCTCTTCAATTTCAGTGGAATAATGGATCGCACTTTGCAAGAGGAACAACGCTTAGGTAAGATAGCCCGATGTAAGCCCAGGAACATTCCATTTTCAAAGACATATTTCAAGTTGAGCCCACTCTAAGCCCATATCTAGCTCATATCATATTACTTGAGATTTGTACACAAATATCAAAAAAAAAAAAAAAAAATTCTCATATGCCTTTTTTTTTTTTTTTTCCAAAAATATACTTATTAAATTTTTTATTTCAAAAAGTCTTATTTTTAAAAGTATATCACAAATATATCATAAATAAAAAAAATATTTTTTAAAATCTGAAAAAATAAAAGGATATTTAAAAAAAAAAATTAAAAAAAATATGTATTTGGTGTAATTTCCTCTATTGCTTAATCAATTATTATGATTTGTTTTCTTTATAACTAAAAAATAATTTGTTTTTCTCTAAAAATAAGAATTGTTTTCTTTTATCTCCTTTTTTTTTATCATTTATTTCCAAAATTATTATTTGGAAAGATAAAATCAATTGTATTGCTCAATGCATACAAATTATAAATATTACTAAATTTTATTACTCTATTCCATATTGAGATGGAAATTTATTTTTGTTTATTATTATTTTTTTTTTTTTGGCAAAGAGCATGGTTTTATTAATAATTAATTACAACACGTCCCCTCGCTCATTGAAAATAAAATAAAATAGTATTAACAGCTTAAAAACAAAAAAAAAAAGAATAATAGTGCAAACACCTTGATATGCTATTATTATAATTTGTAGTAAATTAGTTTTTCATTTTATTGATTATTATTTAATTTTTAGATAAGAGATAAATGGAATGATTTCTTTAAAAATTATTTATTTATTTTTGAAAGGATTAAGAGAGGTATGTAATTATTAAATTATTGTTAAAGTAAAATGACTTCCACTAGGAATTGAAAAGAGTCAAAAACCATGTTCTACCCAAAACACAATGGGCGCAAATATATATTAAAAAAAAATTACTTGGATAATAATAATTAAGTATAGTACTACACAATATTAAAGAAATTAATTAATATTAAAAATTACTATTCCAGGCAACTTGGTTAAAAAATTTTAAAAAAAATGTATTGATGTATGCCACAAGTTATAACTTATAACTAGGGCTGTAAAAAAAAAAATCTTTAATCCGACTAATCCATTCAAATTAAATTGAAAACTATGGTTTACAAATATATAGTGTTGGTCATAATTTAAAAAAATAAGAAAATTGAATTTTTAATTTTATTTGTGATTTAATAAAATTTCAAATCATTATAATTCAATCTAATCCCAAGCATTAAATATATAAAAATATATTATAAATTATTAAATTATAATAGTATAAAAAGAAATTATTAATTAAATAATCCATCAAAATATTTAGTAATATTTTAAAGAATAATTTTATAGTAATTTCATTTAATAATATCTTATATTTATTAAAATATTTTATTATTTTTTTCATTTTCATTTTAATAATTATAATTTTAATTTAAATAAGATTAATGTTAATCTCTTTTCATTTCTAAATTTATTTTTTCTTTTATATATATAGTTTGGTTTAAATAGTTACAACTATATATTCCCATTGATAATTATAAGAATTTCAGCCATTGGATATAACTGTAATTACTGAGATTAATTAGGTAGTTGGCAAAAAAAAAAAAAAAAAGTCAATCCTATTAATTAGTGTTGAAATTAGCAAAAAAAATCAAATGTTCCTATTGATATTTACCCATTGTTTACCTCTTGAGATATCATTAACCTTAAACATTTTATTTACTCCATTTAAAAAGAATTTTAATTAAGATTCTATTGTATTTTTAAAAAAAAATATTTTAAATTTAATTTTAATTATATTCATTAATTACTTTCAAAAATAAGTTTCAAATTCCCATAAGTTATATTGTCATTTCCAAAATCAAATGTGTTTACTGTACTTTATTTCTACCATTAGGAAATCATTCTAAAGGTCACCAAAATAAAAAGAAAAGAAACTTGTTCCTCACCATTGACGTATCAAGATCCAATTGCAGAGCTACATCTTTTTCACTCGTGAAGGTTTTCAAGTCTCGTATTGCCCGCCTAGCTACTATAGCTCCTGTTAAGAAACCATTAGTACTACATCAAACTACCAATTTTAGATTTCATATGGCCTATGGCCAGTAAAGAATGGGTTGTGGCTGCCTTGAGAGAAACCACCTCATATATAGTGACTGCATGATTAAACACATTATGATTTGCATAATTTGGACTTTTGAAATCTTAATCAATGTTAGTGCAGTTAGGTTTAAATTTATGTAATACTCCAATCTCCCTTAATGGAGATCGCTCTTCTACTTCAAATAGAACCTTCAAATTTTGCTTTGTTTTGCTTTGCATTTAAGACTCCACGTTTTTAGTAAATTTAGTCTCTCTAAAAATTCATATTTAAAGATTCTTTTGTATTTGTGTGAATGATAAATTGTCTTCTATACTTTTAATAGAAACTAAATAGAGGAAGATCAAATGGAGTGGAGGAATCACAATGTTTTTTTTTTAAACAAAAAAATAATTAAGTCAAAATATTTTTTGGTTAATTAAGTTGTAGAATCTAATTATTTTTGAAATAGAATTTTACTTGTTAGTAATCGGTGGAAACCTTTTGTAAAAGATCACTAAAAATGTTAAATATTTAATGATGTCATTGATATTGATGTTTTCTTATGTAATCATCAATGATAAAAAAAAAATAAAAAATAAATTGTTATCATTCATTATTTTTCCATAAGCCTAATGCATATTTCCTCCCATGAACTTGGCATTTTTAATCATTTTGCCCTCTGACTTTTTAAAATAACCACTTAATACTTAAATTTGGCAAAATGAAAACAAGACATACCTAAATATCTTGAACCATCTCGTGTGAGTTACATGAGCGCTAACGTGGATAAATGTTTGATTATGTCAGACATTTTTGCTGATGCAGATTAATTTTTTCCCTGCTAGCAATTTTGTTTCCCATCAAAACGATTGAAATTACTATACTAACCCTAATTAAATTAACAAAATTGGGCGTGAAAAAAAAAACCTAAGTTCGCTACTTTTAATTTAATATCAATTTTATTTTTAATTCTTAACCCTGTACGAATCTTCAATCTCCTCTTTCTCTCTCTTTTTTTTTTCCTTTTATTATTATGATTATTATGGGAATGGCCATCTATAGAATGTGAAATCGATGTTGATGTGGAAGAATTTTTGGATTTGAGCTTCGATTTCCCTTTCCGGGAAGATAATGTCAAAACTAGGGAGCTTGGAGAAAAAGAAGAAGAAGCGATCACGAGTTTCTCATCAACAAATTTTCGAATAGCATCCGACATCTCTTAGAGAGTGATAATACAAGACGTGAGCAACGGTGAGAGCATACCAGTGGTCAGATGCAGTTTTGTAACGAGTTACCAGGGGCAAATCATCAACCTTGGATCCTCCACATCCCATAATAGGAAGAAAAAAAAAAAAAAAAAAACTAAGAAATATAATCAACCGAACCCAAGAAAATTTCAAACTAGGCTCCAATTGAAACTAGACCCGTTTTTGCTTAAGCTCTGAAAAAACAAATCAAAACCCAAACGATTCCAATCACCACCAACAAAAGTTGATGACAGAGACAGAGCCAATGTGGGAAAGGCACTTTTGGTGTGAGTATTCTGAGTTGGTTGCGTTTGTGTGGGTTTGTCTCAGTCAGTGTGTGTATACATTTAAACAAAACTAATTAATTCACGTCTGTATATATAGCTGAATTCAATTCAGTTTGTTAGATGACTCAATCCCCAAAAAAAAAAAAAAAAAAAATTAAATTATTATTATTGTATAATGTTAATATGGGTTGAAGCTTTGATGAATGACTACAACACACAAATAAGGCTAAGGTCGTCTGTATATCACTTTGTTTTTAGCTTTCTCTTTATTATTGAGACATGTCGCATGTTTTAAAACTAATATAAATATAATGGTGCAAATAAATTTAAGTAGCATTATTGTTATATTCTTTAAATGTTAGGTTATATTTATTTCAATACCTTAAACTCTACTTTGTCTTTTCTTAATTTTTTACATTTAATTTTTTTCATTCCTATTTTTTAACTCATAAAACATCTAATATTCTTTCGTTCTAAGTTTTTTTTTTTTTCATACAAAACTTTTTTTTATAATTAATATTATGAGACAAAATTTATATATCTAAATATGTTATAACTAGTCTTTTGCTTCTTGTTTTTTTATTTTTAAAAAATTTTGATAAATAATTAAATATATATAAAAATCAATTTAATCTCATTTTGTCTAAATAGAATTATTTTATCTAACATTCTTTAATTTAATCACAATTATCATTAAGTTCAATTACAAAATTGATATTTTTTCATTTGTAAGCTTTTAAAAAAAATTAATAATAAAAAAAATCTCTTACAACTCAATATTATATTGAGTTGTTCATCTTGATTCATATGTAATGAAAAATATACTAAAATATAAGGGAATCCATCAAGTTATAGGCAACTCTTGTGCCATAAATTGAATATTGTCAAAGGCAATTCATCTCAAAAAGAAGAAGAAGAAGAAGAAGAAGAAGAACAAGCAAATAATTAGGTGGTGTTTGATAATCTAACTTATTATTTAATTTAATATTTTTAACAATTATTAGTTTTAAGATGATTTGATATTATAAAATGGTCCCAATTTAAAATTTTCAATTAAGTTAAAAACTATTTAAAATAGTAAGTTAAAATATTTGATTTGAAATTTTTACTGAATACGCTAAACTATTATTAAGTTTTTAAAATTTTTTATTTAAAGTGACCCTTATCATATTTTTAAATTTCTTAAATATCAATATCACATGGTTAAATATATCTAATAAAAAAGTTTAATAATTTTCAGTAATAACAGTTATCAAATAGATTAATTATATTTAGCGCTTAAAAATTTTAGTATTTATTATATTCAGCGCTTAAAATTCAACACATAATTTTTCAACGCGTAATTTTTAGTTTTACTAAACGGTAATATTAATTTTTTTTTACCGTTTAAAAAAATAAGTGGGAATGAAAAAATTAAATGTAAATGTTAAATTTTTAAAAAAAAAATAGAATTAAGATTTTAAAATTAAAATATCCTAAGAGTTGAAGAATATAACAATAATGCCATTTAAACTTCTTTTAGTTCAATAATTATATAATAATTTAGAAACATGCCACATGTCTCAATAATAGATAGAAGGTAAAAAGAAGATAATAT
>CATKHJ010247291.1:0-10969 GCA_949750685.1 Vernicia montana
ATATATAAGTAAAAAATTCATTTTAGGTCTAAAAATTATAAATAAATACTCAATGAAATTCTTGTGAAATGTACTTCATTTTAACATATTAAAAATTAAAAAATAATTTCTTTTCAATTTATTAAAAATTATTTGAATATAAATTTAATTTCTAAAAATTCTTTAAAAATTTATTTAATTACCAAAATATAAAATTTGTTACTCTCATATATAATTTTACTAAATATGAATTTTTATAATATTCAAATTTAATTTAATTAAAAATTCGGAGTATTACAGTTTGAGAACTCAAACGGCAAACGCTAATTCCAACTGTTAATCCAAACCAACACTTTGTGGTAAAATTGTATAAGGATGGCAATGAGAGGAGCAAGAGGCTGGACCACATGCCAAATTTTCTTTTTATTTTGTTTATAATATTTAAAATTCTTATTTATAATAGGCAATTTTTATAATATCCACCCCCAAATTTTTTGTCATAGTTAAAAATTTCCTTATAGAAATTGAACATTTATTTCTATAAATAAATTTCCTTTTGTAAACACCCAATTAGAGAAACAAATCTTATAAACATATATATCATTCTTAATAATTTTAATATATATCTTTTTATCAAAATCAATATGGAAAAAACAATTTAGTTTGAGTTGCCAAATAAATCATTGTACTTAAGGAATTTTAATAAATGCATGCAAACTTGTAGAAATTAAATTTATGACCCTACCAAAAATTTAATATTAACCCATTATCTTTGAGCAATATACCTTTTTGTAATTTAACGTGGCGAATTTATATAATTAATCCATTAACATTAAATTTTGACCCATCAAATTTTAATATTTAAATTTTAAATATATAGTACCTATATTAATACAATTTTTATTATAAAGTTATTTTTTAGTACAAGATTGTAATATTATCATAGTGTTTATTAGTATATATATATATTTTTTACAAATTAAGCTTCTAAATTTTATGTTTTGTCTTTTGAGTCAATATTTTCAAACTATATGCTATTAAATGAATTTTTTTATTATTTTTTAATATATGTCCTATTAATTAAATATAATAATGACAATTTTATAGTAAATAGAATTGCCAATTTAAATTGTAGTACATAGTGAAAATATGAATCATAGTTGATGTTAATTATCTTATTAATCAAACATTGAACAAATTAATTAAAGTATAGAAGCTTTATTTATACAATCCAATTTTCCACGGCTTGTATACAGAGAGATGTCTTCCATTTAACAGTTGAGTTGGCCTTGCATTCCTTTGAAATCCCTAAAAAAAAAAAAATAACAAATTAACATATATGAGATGAAATACTTCATACATTTTAACAAGGTTATTATTATAACTGTGAGTAAAACCTTAATGTATTAAAGAAATCTGTTAGTGTGCTTTGGTAAGATATAATTAAATGTAATCAAATAAATTTTTTTGTAAACTAATAAATTAAAATTTTATTAGTGTATACAAATTAGTGGTTGGTTGGAGTGATAAGAAGCTCCTTCCTCTTAATTAAAAATCTTAAGTTCGAGTTTTGAATATGGAGCAATTATTATTGGAGAGTTTACTCCCTGAAAAGGGTCTTCTCCAGCAAGAATCCATATTAGTTGGCCCCACATGGAAGCTGCCAGATACCAAGTCCCAAATACAAAAAAATTTATTACTATATATTACATTAAATTATATATCATACCAAATTAGGAAAGTGAGAGAAACCATTTACTTTTTTGGTAAATAATTTTTATTTATTATTATATGAATGAGCTCTTAAACCCATTTGATACTTTTTTTTAAAAAAAAAATTATTGCTAAAAATATTAAATTTTTTTTTCTGAATTTAATTTTTCAATTATCATATGCTAGTAGTCAATGATATAACATAAAAAGTAAAAAATTTCAATTTTTGACATCTCCATTTGTTACAAAAAATTGTTGACATGCCAAAAAGAAAATAATTTATAATATAAAACACTCACATCATCAACAGCATCCTTCAAGGCTTGCACTTGCTCCATTGAAACTGTCCTCACCTACATTTAAAATTGATTTTTTTTAACATTTTCTCCAAGCCATAGGTTAACAAAAAAAAATTTAAAAAGCTGTTTTGATAAAAATAAAATAAAATTAGAACTCAATGCCAGATAGAACCTTAGTAGTGGCAAAAATAAAGTGAAAAGATCAGTGGATAAAAGGGAATATTTGAGTAATTAAAGAACCTTTTTGAAGATTGTCCAAAGAACACCCTCAGTGCAGGGAGGGACTGAAAGAGAACCAATATATCTGTAATATTTTCTACTCCCAAATACAATATTTGTTGGGTTCACAATTCCCAAATTCTTCTCTTGTTTTGTAATTGATTTTATATAGGGAAACAACTGCAAGTAAGAATAATAAAAGATAAAAAAAAAATCTACATATATCTAAACCTTAATTAAGAAAATTTATTTGCAAATTTAGTGAAAAAGAAGGTAATACTTTTGAAAGGAAGGAATCAGGTTGGCCATATTGATAAAGAATTCCGATAATAGCTAGCTGTCCATTGGAGTTTTCATGAAGCATCTGAAGCTCCAACTCGTACCTTAAAATTTTAACACAAATAAACAAAATTAAAATGAATTTTGAAAATTAATAAAATTTACACAAATTAATCCTATTTATTGTCTCCCCATATACAATAGTGTATGTTTTTTACCCAAATATTGTTATTTCCAATTACAATAATTAATTAGAAACCCTTAAAAAATTTCATCATATTTATAGTCAATTAGATATAATTTAATTGATATCTTCACTACACTAAGAACGTCCAAAATGAAAACTCCTAAGTTTAACTCTTTTCATTCACTACTAGATTTATTCATAGGCTAGGTTTGATTTAAAAAAAATATATATATTAATTTTTTCAAAGGTCTAATCCGATTGACTCACGAATAATTGCACTGTGATAATTATATGTAATTATAAAATTATATACCTTTTATCATTGAATGAGTGCTCAGAGGGTGTGTGCCAATGGCACTCTCTAAGAGTGAAAGTAGAACCATTAATCACAATATTTCCTGCATCCCCCTTCCATGTCACCTAATTAATGGAATAAATTATAATTAAATATCAATAATTCAAGATTTTACAGTTACTGAACTAATTATTTAAAAGAATATGCAACTTATGATTATAGAAAGTAGTAATTAAGTTAATTAATATTAGAAAATTAATTACTATAACGTCTCTTCCCCTGCTCATTATATCAGCATTAGCTGGTTTGTGATTCCTTTGGAGTTCTCCTAGCTTAGGAAACACTTTCACATTTCTTTCTGGAAAATCTATTGGAGATTGTAATTTTCCAATACCACAAGCTCGCCATTTCGGGTCAAGTTCTCCCCATTTTGATGGCCCTCTACCAGTTTCTTCAATGTAACTAAATGGAGTTTCATCTTCTTCGTCTGTAAATTAAAAAAAAAAAAAAATTGTAAAGTGAAAAAAAAAAAACTGAATAACAACATAATTAAATAATATAATTAGAATGAGATTTTCTAATTTCAATCACAGGAGGAAAATTTAAAAATTACCCCTTTTAATAGCAAAATTTACATATTATTAAACGATAAAAACTCAATTGATACTAACAAGAATTAGTAGTAATATCACTTGATGTTTAAAAATATTATATGGAATTTCACCTTTTTTGGCCGTAAATAAAAAAAAAAATTATTGTAAAAGTGAAAAAAAAAAAAAAAAAAAAAAACCCTGAAATTTAACAACATAATTGAACAATAATATAATTAGCATGCATGTGCGTGAATGAAATTTTCTAATTTCAATCACCGAAAACTATAAAAAATTACCCCTTTTAATAGTGAAGTTTACATTTTATTAAAAGATAAAAACTCGATGCTAACAAGAATTAGTGGTAATATCACTTGATATTTAAAATCCTGGTAACCAAATATTTTGCTTAAGACAATCATAAAAAAAAATACTAATTAGTATTAATATATATATATATATATATATATATATATATATATATATATATATATATATATATATATATATATATATATATTTTTGTATAAAGGTGTTGGCTAACAATTTCAGAAGATGCACCCGGACGTCTCAGTTAGACTGACACCCACTTAGCACATGCATCACAAAAAGAAGCCCCCTTAGTATTAATATTAATGTATTGTTAACGATTGAAAAAGAAAACAAATATCATAACATTTGAGGATAAATTCAAATAAAAAAAAAAACCATATATATAAAAATAATTGAATTCATAGTGAATAAAAAAATGAAATTTTATTTTAAAAATAATATTTTTCGTTCCTAACTTAGAGCGAATCAGACATGACTATATATAGAGTTAGGGAAGACAAAATAAGGTGATACCAATTTCAAGTCTGAAGGCAGAAGAGATGATAGAATGAGAATGGAAGGAGAGAATGAGAGAAACAATAAAAAGAAATCCCAAGTTAATATTAAAAGCACTCATGGTGATCAAATCAACCATAAAATTAGCAAGCTTTTTGAAAGAGCTATAATCAACTTTTGTATACAAAGTACACAACCACTGTTTGTTTATATAGAGAATGGCAAAGACAATCTTCGGACATATCCAAGAGTAAAATTGTATAAGGATGACAATGAGAGGAGCAAGGGTGGTCTCAATGTTGACTGGAGGGCTACATGTCAAATATTCTTTTATTTTGTGTATAATTAATATTTAAAAATTTTATTTATAATAGGCAATTTTTTTTTATAAATTTCCTTATAGAAATTGAATATTTAATTATATAAAATAAATTTTCTTTTGTAAACATCTAATCAAAGAAACAAATCTTATAAACATATCATTCTTAATAATTTTAATATATATATATCTTTTTATCAAAACCAATATGGAAAAAATTGTAATTATATTAATGAAAAAAAGTATATATATATCTTTTTATGAAAACCAATATGGAAAAAATTGTAATTATATTAATGAAAAAAAAGGTATTTTTGTGGGGATAATAATAATTATCAATTGTATACTATATAATAAGTTAGATAATTATATTTAATATTTATTGTGATCTAATTAATAATTTATATTTATTAAATTTTTAGACAAATATATAAATTTATTAATTTAAATCATATATATTTATCAAATGGAAATATGATATAAATTTTCCTTTTGGATTTTACAAAAAAAGAAAAAGAAAAATACAATTAGCTAGAGATGATCATGGATATACATTGTTAATAAGACCTTAATTTAGTAGTAAAATAATTTAAAATTGAAACTCTACAAAAAATCACAAAATTTTATATGTTCAAGTTTTCCATCAATTTGAATATCAGTGATTTGGGTAATTAATTTATAATTTGAAAAATTGATCTTCAATTCTTAATATATATAATTGAATCATATCTTGTTTTAAAAAAAAAAATCGTGAATATAAGCACATTTCCTGAAGCTACAATATTTTTTCAACCTAATATATGCAAATTTTAATTGGCTTTATTTTTGTTTTCCCTTATTAATTACATTGGTAGATAAACGCAATATAAAATAAAGAAATGCAAACAAAAGGGCTCAAAAACAAGCTTTTAGCCTTTCTAATGGAGGTTCCATTGTTAAAAAAAAATAAAAAAATAAAAAGGGTCCCTACATGACCTAGCTTGTATCAATCCATACTAGAATTTGAGAATCAATTTCGAGTTTGATATTATTGGGGCGGCTACAATTAAATATATATGTAATATGTTCATGACTTTCTAAAAGTTTAAAAAATATCAAATTTTATAAAAATTTAATTCATCACAACTCATAAATTGAAATCAATAATTTGATTTGTGAATGAATTTAAACTAAATTATTTGTTCAAACTCAACGTGTATTAGATTAGGAGAATTAAATATTTTTATGTATTTAAAAAGTCAAGAGAATATTCAACAATAACTTTTAAAAACTTCATAAAAGTCTATGGGTATTTAATAATAATTTTTAAAATTTTTCAAAAAATTTATAAAAATCATACGGTATTCAATTACAACTTTTGTATATTTTCATTGACTTTTTTATGCATGGCATGAATAAAAAATCTTTACAATTATCTTTCACTTTTCCTTAAAATTTCAATCCATTTTTTTTGAAGCCACATAAAAAAATAAAATAAAATATTTCACAACCTTCAAAAAGAAAAAAAAAAACTATAAACTCATAGTTGATAAGAATATGTTAATGGATGAGTGCCTAAATACAATTTATTATTATTTAAAAATTAACTTTTACGAATAGTTTAAATATAAACAGAATTTTTAAAAAGTTTAAAATGTTCTTTTTTTTTTTTCTTCTTTTAATAGAATATGTAATTTATATACATAAAAATTATATAAAATTATCATATTAAAATTTTAAATTAAATATTTAATTGACTAATCATATGCAGTGTGTTTATTTTTTTGGATCATTATTAATGTGACTTTATTTTTTTATAGTTGCAATAAAATGTCTGTTTCATTGCAAAACTCACATCTTAATTTTTATTATTTGATTTTCTTAACATCAATAATATTTTATGTGATAGAAGTTAAAATAACCTAAAAATAAAAATTATTATAATGTGATATATAAACACATATTCAGAAAATGCAATCAAGTAGCAGATTTTCTAACATCTATGATTTTGAGTCATGCTCAAGGGGTGAATATTTGAAATGATCCTCCTGATGGAATTTTGTCTATTTTGCAAAGTGACAAAGTGAATGTGAGCTGGCTAAGGAGAGTCCCTATGCAGATGGGAGTTAATGACAATTGAGTGTTTTTGTATTTTTCTGGGTGCATATTCCCCTTCTTTTATAGCTAAAATATATATATGTAATCTTATTAATTAATTATTTATTTACATACATAAAAAATTATATAGAATTATCATATTAAAATTTTAAATTAAATATTTAATTGACCAATCATATGCAGTGTGTTTATTTTTTTTGGATCATTATTAATGTGACTTTATTTTTTTTTATAGTTGCAATAAAATGTCTGTTTCATTGCAAATCTCACATCTTAATTTTTATTATTTGAGTTTCTTAATGTCAATAATATTTTATGTGATAGAAGTTAAAATAACCTTAAAATAAAAATTATTATAATGTGATATATAAGCACATATTCAAAAAATACAATCAAGTAGCAGATTTTCTAACATCTATGGCTTTGGATCATACTCAAGGGGTAAATATTTGGAATGATCCTCCTGATGTGATTGTCTATTTTGCAAAGTGACAAAGTGAGTGTGAGCTAGCCAAGGAGAGTCCCTGTACAGATGGGAGTTAATAACAGTTAAGTGTTTTTATATTTTTCTAGGTATTTTTCTTCCTTTATATATATATATATATATATATATATATATAATCTTATTAATTAATTATTTAACTATTTTACTTAATAAACTCTAATAATGTCTAATAAAATGGATATTATAAATTAATAAAAATCTATTAATATCTATAAAATAATATCAATATCTATAAAAAAAATTTTAAAATAAAGTTTTTGAAAATCATTTATAACTTTATAAACTTCGTAGAAGTCATTAAAAATCTATAAATTCTACAAAAATCATTCACTAAAAAAATATTTATAAATGTCTTTAAAAGTTTTAATTGAATACACTCTTCTAAATCTATATATCTATATATAATAAAAGTTGAACATTTAGAAAATTTCTTCACCATGTGTCAAAGTAAATTACCCCTTTTAAAAACTAAATTTATATGAAACCACCTCATTAACTTTTTTACACATCATTATATTTTTATAGGTTTTAGTTAAAATTTATATGAATCATTTGGAAAAAAAAAAAAAAAATTATATGAATCAATATTTACAATATATTTTTAGTATTATTTTTTTTCAGCTGGCCTAAGCATAATAAACTTAGCATGTATGTTTTGTTTATATTAATATTAAAAATTATCAAAAAAAAATATTTCAATTAAATAATAATAATAATTGTGTATATTTAAATATTAAAAAGAATATAAATTAAATAAAAAATAAGAATAAAATTCGAGCAAAACGAGAGCCTAAGACAAGTTGAAAAAGTAAATCCTAAATTCCTTGTAGATAAACAATATATTGTGCATTTGTAGTTCACACTACAAATTGCCAAGCTCCATGCATGCCAAACTATATATATATATATATATATATATATATATCTTGAAAGTTGAGTTGATGAGTTGCTTAAAAATATTTTCCCCATATATCAATTGAGTAATTCCCTTAAAAATTAAGTTTAGGTGAAACCATTACATAAAAAAAAAAAAAAATTTATATGAAGTCACCACATCATTTTATTTTCACAAATCATTTTATTTTTATAGGTCATAATTAAAAATTTATAAAAATCTATATATAATAAATTTGAAAGTGTAAAATAATATCATAACCAGTGTTTTAAAAACCGGACCTGTGAATGAACCGGTCAGGTCACTGATTTTCGGTTAGATCGGTCTGACCGGTCTGATCAGTCGTTTTCTTTTTTTTTTTTATTTATTTTTTTCCTTCTATTTTTATTTTTTATGTCAAAACGGCGTCGCATTGAAAGATTCGATTTTTTACTTGATCAGACCGAATCAATAGCCGGTTTCCGATTGAATCGATCCGACCGACCAATCCGATTCGATTTTTAAAACACTAATCATAACCATCTAATTGTAGGTGTAAGTTGCGCTATATATTTTCATATGCAACTAAATTTAAGAATTTCTCTTAATTTTGTAGTAAATGTAAGAAACCAATGTTAAAACAAGCATATAGACATAGCTAGTAAATTGTTGCTTAAGCTAATTTAATAGACATGGCTAGTAAAAATAAAAAGAAAAATTCATGTAAAAAAACAACTGTATAGCAAAGTAAAATAGATTTTTAAATGTGAATATATTTTTTATATTTTTTTAACTTGTAGCCTCTCGAATAATTACGTTTGCTAGCAAGCATTGGCGGACACAAAGACAGCCCCCTAATATCATAATTTTTTTTTCCAATTCCCACATAGAATTTTTAATTATTTTTACATTTGCCCTCCTTTTAACTTTTATTTTTATCCTTCTAACTCTAGGAATTTTTATAAATTACTCCTATAACTCCATAATTTTTTTTTAAAAAAAAATTTACATTGTTGTAAATCAGTTTATTAGCATAGCAGATCGAAAACAATAACAAACATATAAAGTAATAAAGTAAAGAGAAGGAAAAAACATAGAGAAATATATGTAAAGAGAAAAGGGACTTCAAACTCTTTTATTAGATTAACTTTAGCTTCCCTTATATATATGAATAGTTAGAGTTTAGTCTATATAATATTACTAAAATAGCCCTATATTATAATCTATTTAAAGTATATACTCAAGGATGTTTAAGTAATATCCATAAATAATAATTTATTTATAATACTCCCCCTTAGATATTATTTGCACCATGAATATGTCTCGTTAAAAACCTTACTAGAAAACCCAGTGGAAAAAAAAAACATAGCTAAGGAAAAGAGTACAATTCATGCGCTATTCTATCATTGCACATATTGCCTCATTAAAACCTTTGGGATTAAAAACCCTGTGGGACAAAAACTTGACTAAGGAAAAAGAGTACAATCTTATACTGATTCGCTCCCCTCTGATGAGGACAATATTTTAAAACGACACATATCAATCAATAAAATAAGTCATTCAAATATGACATTAGATGATGACTTAGTAAATAAGTCTGCTATGTTGTCACTCGAGCGAATTTGGAGGATATCTATTTCATCACTCTTCTGGAGCTTATGCGTATTAAAGAATTTGAGTGAAATATATTTAATTCGGTCACTCTTGATATATCCACTTTTAGTTTGTGCAATGCAGATTGCATTATTCTCAAAAAACATAATGGAAGCATATTTATTGAGGTATTTTAGGACCATAAAAATCTTTATAAAATTGCAGTATCATCATAAGTAAACACATACTTAGTTTGAAATCTATCCTTATATGGATGAGACAAATAACCAATATCCGCATATAGACCAATGTCAAATATGAATTATATAAAAATATAACCAAATCAATAGTGGTTTGAAGATAACATAATAAGTCTTTTACACTGTGAACCCTCAATTTCGCACCCTTATGATGCTGCCACAGCTTGACAAATGCTGAATTTCGTGCGCTACGCAGAGCCGGTACGGTGGTCCCCCTAGCCGGTTAGCAGGCAGGGGTCAAGGGGGCAGCGACCCTTGTGGAGGTGAGGGGGCAGTGCGCTGTCAAAAAAATGAATTTTCAAGCATAATATTACAAGGAGACTGACACTTTTTCGATTCTAACCGGACTTTCTGTACCAGACAGCACTTTCCCAAAACTGACCGAATTTTTCTCAAAACTGACTGCAGATCTGTCCAATAATTAATTTCGGATCCACCGTCTGTGAACCCTGAATTTCGCACCGTCTAAACCCACGGACGTGCAAAAAAGACTCAAAAACTGAAACGGGCAAGAAATGATCGAAAAATCGAAAGAATCAACCCTATCCGACCTTGGGAACTGCACAGGACTTGTGCTGTTCTGCACAAGCCTGTGTGGTTCATTCCCTGCTATGCGGTCTTGACTTGCCCTGTGCGGTCCAAAATCAGCCGTGTGCGATCCCAAAAGAGCTCTGTGCGATTTTGACGTTTCTGATCCATTTTCCCACATTGGAAAATGTGAGAAATATTCCTAGCTGCTATACCTATATAAGCTACCCCCCCCCCCCCCCCCCCCCCCCCCAACTCATTTCTACACAACTTAACACTCTCACTTGCTAAATCAAAGCCAATTGAGCTAAAGCAAGCATTTTTTCTAAGGCTTGGTTCAAAAGAGCTTCCTTTTCAGTTAAAAGTTTTCTTTTGGGTGTTTGTTTGTGGTTTCTTTCCTCAAT
>CATKHJ010247349.1:0-21908 GCA_949750685.1 Vernicia montana
TAAACAACTTTTCATGTTTCTAATACTACAGCTCAGAACATGCATGATGGTAGTGCCTCAATGCGGTTAATATAGTAAATGAGTCTTTATCTTGAATTCCAAGACCTATTTAACACTATAAATGGCATGCCATCCATAATTGATCAAACAAAAATGATAAAGAACCCATAAAAAGTTTATATATATATATATCATGTAAAAATTGTTCACATACCCCAATTTCTGTTACAAAATGGCAGGAGGAACATCGAATTGATGAAGCTCCGTATGGGTACATCAGCAATACTGCACATCCACTGCATTTAACTTGCCCGATCTCATGTGCTGAAATGACCAATCAAGTTAAATTATAATATATTAAATTATGCCAGTTTTGTGTGGTTGAATCCAATCTTTTACCTGATGGAATACAGATACATACACACACTATAAGTAAAAAAAAAAAAACTAGATAAAAAGCAGAATGTACATTAATGACTGTTTAACTATGTATGCATTGAGCCCCAAAAAAAAAAAAAAAAAAAAAAAAAAAACTATGTATGCATTGCAGTCAAGGCCTTGGTCCAACTACTGAACACAATAACTCACAAGTGGTGTATTACTGTGCCTAAAAATTAAACTATTCCAATGACAAGATGTTGGCTAATTTGGCCTTTCAATTATTAGTCGGGCCTCGCTCCAAATATGTTCATTATCTGATAATGGAGCAGATTGATTGAGCCCTTCAAGTAGGCAATCTCTTACCATTCATGATGAAGTAAGATGAAAATCATATTTTATTGCCTGCAGAGTAGACATAACACCTAAGGTATAATAATCACAGAAAGATAAAAATGGGAGAGAGAAAGAGATAGGTATCTGATGCAAGCTTCTATATATGCAATCCAAAGGTAGATGTGACTTCAGTTGGGACTTGAGACTTTCTGTCTAAAAAGAAATTTGATTGCTCTCAACACCAGAAAACAAACACCTTCAGCTAAAAGTCAGAAAAGAAAGGAAGTACCTTCTAATACAAAGTTGACCATCTGACAACTTGAGCATTGAACATGTCTGGCTCCTCTTGGATATGAAAGCAGGTTTCGGCAAGAACCACAAACCATTTGACCCATTTCTATATCAGAAAAAGACGGAGACAAAATAAGGATTCCTCCAAAATAGCAGTTCATGGTGTAAATTATATATGCACTCGCTACAACCATCCATATATAATACCAGTCTATCGAATAATAGCTCAGGACGATGGCTTCCTAGCTCCCTTCCCCAATCTAGTAAATAGCAATATGCTCCAGTCAAGCCCCTTGCTACTGTTATTTTTATTTGTATTGAAAATAATTCACAGCAAGCTGTCATGTTTTGGATTGCACAATACATTTGAACTTAATAGCATAGAATCACAAGTTCTGGCAGCATTGCAGTGAAAATATTATGATTCATATACACATCTAAAAGTATATCATGTGTAAATTTTTGAAAGTGGGAAAAAATAAATAAATAAAAAGAACTTTTTTGTGATCAGAGATAATTTGAGTCATATATTCAAGATTAAATTCTACATTCTAAGAACTGTAATTTATAAATAGAAGCCAATATCTTGAAAGCTGGAACCTTTTAATCTTTTAATACTAAATCAGCATTAAAATAATTTTAATCAGCAAATTCTTCATTATCTCTTGAACAACTGTGATGAGATTCATAATTTCAATCATAGAATTTCTTTGTTTTCCTTGAATTGCAATTCACAAATTTGCTATGAAATTGAAGTAACCAAAAAGAGTGAGAAGCTCACTGTCACTGGAATGACTTCAAATTGTTAGGCAATAAAAGCCTTTTTTTTTTATTTTTCATTTTATTTCTCTCTAGCAATATATAATATAACACTAGTCAACTGAAATGTATGTATAGGCGATTCACCTGAGGAGGGAGGCGGCTGAGGCGGTGCCGATGGTTCTGGAGGGGGGATGGATTGCCACCCCGGCGGTGGTCCTTCTTCCACTTCTTTTTTCTCTTCCATAGCTTCTCCTTCTTTGGTCTCCGTCTCTCTCTCTCTCTCTCTCGCTCGCTCGCTCGCACGCAGGGACAACCCGCACACACGACACACGGTCTCAACTCTCTCAGCTCGGAAACTCACAAGTCACAGAGATCAAGGCAGTGGATATATTATTAGACCAAAATGACGTCGTTCACTCTACCATTTCCTAAAATTTTAAAAAAAAAAAAAAATTAAGAAAATGTTGCTTAGAGAGTATCAGAAGAGATGCGATGTGAACGTTCAGTTCTGTATTTTCATGGATCGTAAAATTCAAAGACAGATTTAATAAATATTTTATAATATTTAAAATAATTTTTTTAAAAATATAAAATAATTCCTAAATTGCAAAAAAAAAAAAAAAAAATAGACGGAACGGTCAAACTTTTATAAATGATGAATTCTAATTAGATTTGTAATTTATTAATGTAATTAAATGTAAAATTAAGTCTTTATGTTGTAATAAAAAAAAATAAAAGAATTTTGAAACATCAAGTCTTTGTTTGGTGCATTAATTGTACAGAGAAATTAAAAAAAAAAAAATTTAATTTTTTTTTTATTGTTTGGATCTCTTATTTGCACAAGAAAGAGAAATAGAGTATAAATATATTTTTTTAACCTCATTTTTATAAAAGTATGAAATTATTTTTATAACTCCATATTCATGGTATGTTTTAACTTTTTATTTCTCTTAATTTCTCTTGAAAAGAAATTTTTTTGGAATCTAATGAGGAAAATAAAATGAATCGGAAAATTACATGTCCTCTTATCTCTTTTCTTTTCCCTCTCTCTTTAATCATCCAAACAAAAGAAATTACATTAATTACCATTCTTTTTTTTTCTTTTCCCTCCAGCAAACAAAGCGTACAATGGGAAGAAAATACTCTCCTCACACATAATATAGAATAGAACTCACGCTTGTATAAATCAATACCACATTAGCATAGAATTCGTTTTGATTCTTAAAATTTCAGTGGAATTTAGCTACATGTCTTAAATACCAAGTACTAAGAATATCAAGCATACGTCTATAAATAATGAGTTAAATCGACAAGGTCCAGGTATGGTAATTTTTTTCTCACTACTGTAATTAAAGTGGCATCGTGTATTCAATTTCATATTATCTTTGCTCAAGTTGAGACTTAAAACAAAAGGAAAGAGAAATAAAAAAAAATTACCTGAACAATCAGAAGAGGTTTTTAAAAAAAAAAAGAAATAAGTACAAAATAGGTTTTTTAAAAACCTACATAGAAAATCACCTTTTCATGAAAGCAGTAGAATTATTAGCATGCACAACCGTATACTTCCATTACAATCAAAATCGCAGGCGAAAATTGTTTTTAATTTATATAGATTACAAACATTCGATAAGCCTTCTTCAAAGCTCGAGAGATGCTCTGAATGCTCTTCTTTGCTAAACATCCATGCATATCAAATCTCTAAAATGGATGAAGGGATTTGAAATCCAAATCTGTATATGCCCAGATTAAAGAAACTTGTAAGGATTCTCAATACAGTCAGGAGGACGCTGAAGCTTCTGTTTCCATCAGAGATTAAATACAGTGCCCCTTAAATTATAATCCTGATACCCCAATATTTGTGTGCTCGACTAAGCTATGTACATCGCGAAGTAAAAGACCGATAAATTCCTAATTAGTATCAGTTTCCTTAGGCTCCTTTTTTCTTATGGTCTTTGGTTTGTTTAACCTCTTTTGTGAGCATTCTTGGTGATATGGCCATGGCCATAAGCTCTTGGAAGAGGAGCTTACAGGCATAAGGAATGTGCACCTGGGTATACAATCAGCAACAGAAGGTTTAAAAAAAACATTAAAACCTCTCAATTGGGGACAAGAATGGCACAAGTGAGTAAATAAAATGAAATGAACTAAAGATAGATTTTGGAAATATACGAGCAACAAAGTTAATAAAGAAAATCACCTGAACAATGTCGGTCTTATTCTTGCAACCTCTGCATTCAAAAGAATTCTTCTTGAGATTTGCAATAGCTATCAATCCACAACGCTCACAAACATGGACTCTGTAGGCATCGCTCTGGTCAAACAGCCTCTCTTTGAGAAAGTGTGCCGCACCATGTGCTATCATGCAATCTCGTTCCATTTCCCCAAAACGAAGGCCACCATCACGTGACCGTCCTTCAGCAGGTTGCCTTGTAAGGATCTGCACAGGGCCCCTTCCACGTGAATGGATCTTATCATCAACCATATGCTTCAGCCTTTGGTAATAAGTAGGGCCAAGGAAAATCATAGCTGTTAGCCGCCGGCCAGTGTGACCGTTATACATAGTCTCAAATCCACGCATCTGATACCCACATTTATGAAGAGCCTTGCTAATATTGTCCACCTACAATATCAAATAAGTAAAACAGGTGAAATGCAACTCGAGCCAAACTGAAGAGAGATCCAGTTTAGCATATCAAACAACTTGGTATAAAGATTACTTGTTCAGATACTAAAAGATCAGATCATCATCTACTGGATATTTTAACGCCAAATGAGAAGTTCCATTGTTAAATAACAGACATTAACATTTGCTTCTATCATGTAACAGAACAATCATTCATTGAAAAAAAAAAAAACCATTAACATTGGTAATCCATTGACCTCAGTCCTTACTACAGCCTCATTTGGCATGATAGGTTTTAAATCCATGGATTTGAACAAAATTCATGAAATCAAAAACCCACATCCCATGTGGATTTTCAAATCCTTCATTTTTGAAGGTTTTGGAGCATGATAGATTTTAATAAATCCATAGAATGTGCTTCAATTTTTCAAACCAAACAAAGGACTGAGCTACAATCCATGGATTTTGCGAAATCCATCACTGAAATCCTTCAAAACAAACGAGGCCTAAAATATAATCATAAAAAAAAAATGAAGAACTCACTAATTAGTCATGTGGATACGAAGAAGCATCTGGATAGAGCTTTTAACACCAGTAACCATTTAAATTGACAATTTAGCATGCATTTTAATGTGACTTACAGTGACATCAGTAAATGGAGTAGCATCCCCTTCCTTTCCCATGTGAGCTGCAACCTTCCCCATAATACATTCAATAAGCTGACCAATTGTCATTCGAGAAGGAATAGCATGTGGGTTCACAATGATATCGGGAGTAATGCCTTCCACAGTCCAGGGCATGTCTTCCTGAGTGTAAGTCATGCCCACTGTTCCCTTTTGACCATGCCTACTGCTAAATTTGTCTCCAATTTGAGGTATGCGAACAGACCTCACCCTTACTTTAACAAACCTCAACCCATCAGCATTTGTTGTCAGGAGAACCTATAAGAGTCCAAGTCATCAGAACAAGCAGGTTGCAACAAATCAGGTTTCAGACATTACAGGGACAAACATAACCACGCTATGTGCAAGTACAATGAGTTCACACTTATTCAGAAACAACCTGTACTCTCAGAATTGAATTGTGATACTAACATGGGATATCATGATCTGTGCTCCCAGAACAAGCAGGCTCACAAAGATCCCAGACTTCAAATTAAAGCAAGCATTTATATAAACAGTGAGCTAACCACAGTAAGTTCACATCTCATCTGATAACAATTTATGCTCTCAGAATTAAATTGTAATGAACAGAAGACCCAGTGTTATTATAGTAAACTCAACCCAAAAGAAAGCTCGAAGTTAATATCGTAAACTCAACACAAAACAAAGCTTACTTGATCCACTATCCCTGTTTCACTATGACGTAAGCTTATGCTGTGATCACGCCTTGTGTACCGTGCATTCTGCCCCTGAGCATCTTCTTGAGAAATGGGAGTGGTCTTTCCAATGATTACATCCTCACCTGAAACTCTTGTACCCTACGAATCACAGAATAGAGTGCCTTCAGAAAATAAATAAAGAAAACAGCATTTTTCATAACTAGAAAGACCAAATGTCAATACAATAAATTAAATATGCTTACCGGAGGTGCAAGACCATCATCATCCAATTTATCATAAGAGCCATGCCGCATGCCCTGTAAAAGAAATTCTGAATTCAATGCTCAAAATTTTTTTAGGAAGCAAGGAATACATACAATTGAAAACTAGTCATCACCATTGTGTTAGCTCTATCTGGACGCCCAAAATCCTCTTTGACAAGCGTCCCCATCTTTTTCTCCTCATCCCTGAGAAATAGAGTATGTCAATGCAACTACTTATAATCAGAACTACTTAAGCCAAGAAAAGGTACCAGCACTTTACTAACCTGTATGAACGGAAGAAAAGAGATCTAAAGAATCCACGGTCAATTGACGACTGGTTCATAATGACAGAATCTTCTTGGTTGTATCCAGAATAGCAGGCAATGGCAACAATAGCATTCTGACGCAGAAAGTAAGACATGGAAAAATGTCATAAAAAGGGTAAAAAGGAAGAGAAACAAAAAAAAAATAAAACCAAGTCTTTACAATGCCAGCTGGAAGCTGCCTAAAGTGAAGGTGCTCCATAGCTCTTGTAGTAACAAGTGGTTTTTGAGGATAATAAAGAACATAAGCCAATGTATCCTGTACATAGCAAAAGAACCAATATAAGGATGGATCAAAACATACCAAATGGATAATATATGAAAAAAGACACAGGTAAAGGCCAAAAACATACCATTCGAAATTGATAGTTGGTGACATATATTCCCATGGCTTGCTTTCCCATAGCAGATTGATACGTGTTACGTGGGGACTAAATGCACCAACAACAAATAAGCACACCAGAAAAAAATATAGAAGCATTGCAACTAAGACAAATTTACCCAAAACATGACAAACTTGCCTGGTTATGATCAGGAAAAGGAATAATAGAAGCACAAACACCTAAAATCAATGAAGGATGGATCTCACAATGGGTGTAAGTATCAGAATAAGCTTCTTTTGGGTTGATGCTTGCTTGTACAAGATCCTGGAACAGGTATTTTGCAATCATAATTTTATGTGGCTTACAATCTCCTAATAACACAGCTAGTAGATAACCATAAATATTTCACTCACATGAATGGTCATGGATATCATAGTGGTTTCTTCTTCCTCTGTATCAATATATTCAATAAATCCTTTTGCCACAAGATCATGCCAGCCACCCTCATCCGAGGATTCCTGTTAAAAAAAGAATCACAGATGTAATCAGTGGAGAAAGAGGGCGGAAGATGGGGAGACAGATCTTTGGACAAGATAATCATTAAAAATTTGATTTGCTCACCCTCTGCTGCAGGGCATGAATGTCCTTCTTCCTTATGAGAAGCCTTTGTTTCTCAACAATAAATAAAGGACGACTGCAACGACCATAATCAGTGTATATTCGAAGCTCTTTCAAACGAATATCTCTAACAACCCCAACTTCAGTATTGACGTCAACCTGTATATGAGAAGAAAATCAGCATTCTAATACAAACTTCCTTGCTCACATAAATAAAAACCAAAATAACACATTAAAAAAATCTATGAAAGTAGCATTTAAACCAAAACAAATGTCAGTGCTCAGAAAGAAACCAGTTGCTCCATTCTGTTCACAATGATCAAGATTTAAATGGTTTAAATGGAAGATTCCATGCACTTTAGGTGAAAAGAGATCAAAAGGTCAAGCTACTCATAATATTTTGGAATAATCAATGGCAACAAGCACACTACCTAAATTTAACTAAAAACAATTATGACTTCCACTCCATTTTGAAGAGCCATACTTGTATTTTAATTCTTATTGTTATATTGATTTATGCAACCACATCCTACCCAAAGAAAGCATAAAGCTTTTATGGTCTCACACTTCCATTGCCAATTCCTCCACCCCAAACAAGGATCACACAAGACACATGCTGCAATGCCCAGTAGGGCTTGATGCCACTTCACACAAGCTCATATTTCAGTCACTGACTCATTGCAAATTAACAAAGATTCTTTTAATGCAACTGATACTAAATAATGAATGAGCATGCTGACCCGTCTTCTCAGTCGTCTCAATGTCTTGACCAACATATCAGGATCGCGATGGATGCCAACCCAGCAACCATTAACAAAAATTTTTGTAGCTTGAGGAATAACAGCAGGAGAAATTTCCTGTAATGAAGGGGAAATGTCAAAACAGGAAACAGAAAACAGAAAATCAAGCAGCTGTTCACACGAGAACAAAAGTAAGCACCTCAAAGTTCTCAGTACCCCATTCTTCTAAAAATTCCAGGATAGGATATGCAGCTGATCCAACAGTTATATACACCATCAATGCAAGATTCTTCACCAGTCCACAAGCCTAATGTTACAACAGAATACACCCATTAGAAACATCCAGCTTCTTAAGAAACCAAATTACATAATGCACAAGATACTACACTCACTTGTCCTTCAGGTGTTTCAGCTGGACACATCATTCCCCATTGTGAATTGTGCAACTGCCTGGGTTTAGCCAATTTCCCTGGTTACAAAGCCCTTAATTGAGGTCAAAGAAAGAGGAGATAACAACAAAGAAAATAGTGATGCAGTGCTGCCAAGGAAAAAATAGAAAATTGGGATGTCTCAAAATAGCACCAATCTATCCAACCCAAACCTCAGCATCAATAATGATGGAATCATTCAGAGTGGTACCTTCACGCCCAATTGGAGAATTTAATCTTCGCAAATGTGACAAGGTAGATGCATATGTCAATCGATTTAACACCTGTATTAAAAAAAATTTGGAAAAGAAAATATAAGTATCATTCGGCATAAGCAATACGAGATAACATTTAAGGAAATGATAAGGGACGAACAAGCAGAAAATGAAAGAGAAAATATAATATTGGACAAATTCACAACACAGAAGATTATAATGGCTCAAACCTGTGACACTCCAGCTCTTGTACCAGCTGCATTTGCCTGCCCCCAGTTCCCAGTGGCAAGTGAGTATTTAAGACCACTAGTAATGGTTTTTGCTTTAATGGCAAATTGCAGATTGACATCCTTTCCATTATCCACACACTGTACCATCCATGAGAAATGTAAGTAAACAACCCCACATAGAATTTAACAAACATGAACTAAAAAAAGCTGGCTTTATAGACCAAAAACCTTTTGCACGTAAGATCTGACATCCCTGGTCAACTTTCTGAATAACTGCATCAAACAGAACATCAATGTTCAAAAAAACTATGGACAACAATAATGAACAGTGAACTCTAATGCATCTTCCAACACTTCCCACACAAAACACAAACCATTCGAAAGAGTCCGCCGAGTAAAGGACCAGCAAGGTCGAGCCTCTTGTTGCCATAATGATCTCTGTCATCTTCTGCCCTCCGGCCAAGTGCACAAAGTAGAAGCCGATGAATGATATACCTGGCACAAAAACAATTATTTGTCAGCCGTAAGCCACAACAAGAAATCCAGATCTTACGAAAACAAAACGTACCCAAAATAATAAGCTTTTTTGGTCTCACAATATTCTCCAACACCAACATGAGGAAGCATTTCCTTTTGAAGGATCTCTTTAGCATACCTGGGATGATGCACAGAAGATTCTCAGTTAGCATTTACAAAAATTCAGATAAAAATTCTTGCTGCCGGCACAAAGTAGCAAAAATAGCATACTTGATCCTTTTTTCCTTAGTTACACCAACAGTAGCTCCACGCTTACCAATGTAGTCTAGTGCAACCTGCAGAAAACAGTAGCATTTAATCAGAAAAGCTCCACTGCCAGAAATACAGTAAATGCTGTGTTCTTGGTAAAAAAGACAAAGACCATTTTCTATAAAACTAGCACTGCAAAACATGTACCAAGAATAATAAATTTTGCCAGTACAAACTGTTAAATCCTGAATTTTTTTATAGATTATGCCAGGCCATATGTTGCAACGAAAAAATGAAGGGAAAAAATTTTAAAATTCATGGAAACTAAAAGGAAGATATAAAAGGGGAAAAGCAAAATATTAAGTTAGTTCACAAAGAAAATGTTCAAGTTCTTATTATTGAACATGCCTAGATGACACTTGAAAAGAAATTCAAAACAACAAATAACTGCTTTAGCTTGAAAAGAGGAAAAAGCTTAGCTCATTTTTACACTGAAATAGGTGCACATTTTAACAAAGAACATCAGTCAATATCGCCTCAGCAGAAAGAACCATACCCATTCATTTAATTAGCAATAGCATAATCAGAACAAATGTAAGAGCACCTCCATTCATAAACTGATAAGAGAAAAGAGGGAAAACATTAAACAAACTACAAAGAGGGAACCTGTTGATTTTGAATCACAAATGCTTCTTCTAGAGAAGGCCGGAGCAACTCCATCATTTGAGTATCAGAGAAATCGTAGCATATATGCTCTAATATGTCTTTGTCAGCAACAAACCCCAGAGCCCGAAACACTATAATAATTGGAATTTCAGTTCGAATATAGGGAAGAGTAGCACGAATGTATTGCCCTGAAGAGCCCTGAAGTAAATATTAAGACAAGAAGAAATATAAATATCATAACTACTATAAGAGAATTAACCAAAAAAAAAAAAACACAAAGTTAAGACAGTTACCCCCTTGGCACTAGTCCGAGAAAGCATTCTCACAAACATGGTACTGGGTGGCCGATTCTGGGACTCTGCCATAGATCGAACTTCTGCCACATACGCATATTTGTTCGGCTGCCTCTTCTTGAACACATAAACATGATTTGTGCTCATCTTCTCCTGAGCAATTAGAACCTTTTCACTTCCATTGATAATAAAATACCCACCTTGATCATAAGGACACTCTCCAAGCTCTGTAAGATCTTTCTCTGAATTCTGGTACAATGTGCAATAACTTGACCGAAGCATTATAGGAACCTAATAGCAAACAATAAAATAGTGAGGCCTTCCATTTCAAGAATTATATTTTACCAACTCATCAATGAAGAAGTTATTGTTCACACCTTCCCAATGAAAACTTTGGTGAAGTCCTGAGTTTCAGTGACTTCTTCACCATCATGCCCTTTCTTTATGACCCTCTTTGTAACATCCACGTACAAGGGGGCTGAGTATGTTAGGTTCCTCAACCTTGCAGCTTTAGGAAATAAAGTTGCAGTTTCTCCATCAGATTCAGTCATCATGGGCTTGCTCAAGTATATCTGACCAAAGCTTATCTTGTAGATAGTCTGCAGTTAAAGCCAATAGTTACGGCCAAACACAATGCAGCAAAAGAGATGTAATTAACATGCTTTGCTCTTAATCTGCAGAGTCTGAAAGCTTCTATCATTTCAAAAATGGTAGAACAAAAATCCTCCATAAATGTGAGACTAAGAGCACTATAACATTGGGCAGAAGCAATTCAAGTTTACATGTGCATCTCGCAAGAGATGGCAAATCAAACTAGTCAAATTATTTGCTATAACTGTCAACCTCATTAAAGATAATAAAATAGCTGTCTATAGCATAAATATATTTTTGCCAAATCTAATTTGAGTGGTCCTATAAATTAAGCAAAGTTCTATAATCAGCTGAGAGACTGCAAAGTTGAATAGAAAACGTTGAGAACAGAATTATTCTAAGAAAGCCATTTCACAAGACTGGCAAACTTACACTGTGGAACCAAATAAGCAGAAAATATAATTTTTCCATACATTTTGGCATCAAAAACTTTCTATTAAACAAGACCAATGGCAATGCGTAAAGCATTTACGCAGGCAAACCCTAGAAACCAAATAACCAAAACCCCAAAGTACCTCAGCGAAATCGGATTGGTGGCCAGGGTTATGCTGGCTCTCAGGACGAATCTCAATATCAGCCGACTCATCGACGATTTCCTGCATCGTATTCTGGATAAACTCGTCGAACGAATCGAGCTGTTGTCGCACCAGACCTTTCTCTTCGAAGTAAGCAGAAATAACAGCCCATGCGTCCTCCTGAGTGATATCCTCGTCACCTTCATCTTCCTCATCGTTTAGAGGCTGATCGTACTCTTGCTCGTCATCCATGGCAGCGAGTGATTATTATCACTTGTCAATAAATTAGTTTCGTTTATCTTGTTACGTTTTTTTATTTTTTTTCTACACAGAGAAGATGATTGCAAATTAACAGCTTTAATTTAATCCAAACAAAAAAACTTTTAAAGGAGCCACCGTTTCGGCAAATAGACTGAATGCTTCCAAGCTTGAGCCCTAATTTCCTGGCTTAGATTAAGAGAAAAAAAGAAAAAGTACTGAAAACCCTAGATCGGAAGCTTTATAAACGAGGAAGGAAAAGAAAAAAAAACCCATTATTATATCAACTGCGTGATGAAAAAGGGGAAAATCTATATCTATATCTGTATAAATACATTAAAACCGGTTAATGGGCACTGTTCACTGGAACACTGCCCTCCCTGTTTTGCCTTCCTTACACGGTCCCCATATCAAAACGTCGTCGTTTCCATGACCTAGAAAGTCCCATGTGCGAATGTCTCTTATACCCCTCATTTAGCTTCATCCAGCGCCGTTTGATGGAGATTTAAGACATCTTGAATTTGACTTAATTAATTTTTTTTTTTTAAACTAATTAATTAGTAATTTAATTTTAATTTTATCAGGCTATTTAATCCTTTTATTCACTTTCTATATTTTTTTCTATTAAATTTATAGAAAATAATTAAAATTTCCTTTTATATATAATAAATATAATTTTAATTTTATTATTTAAAAATAAAATAAATTCAAATTAATAAAATTATATAATAATCATTTAATTATATAATAATTATTTAATTTATTAATATAAATATTTTTTATTTTTTATTATATATAATAATAATAAATAATTTTATAATTTGATTATATTAAATATAATTATTATATAATTATATAAATATTATTTACTTTTATTAGTTTTAATTTTTTTATTTTTTAAATAATAAAATTAAAATTATATTTATTATATATAAAAGGATATTTTAGTCATTTTTCATAAATTTAATAAATAAAAAATAAAAAAACTGGACGAAATGACTAAATAGTCTGACGGAATCAAAATTGAAAGATTAATTAATTAGTTTCTTAAAAAGTATGAACGATTTAGTTAATTATATCAAATTTCAAGGATTAAATGGTAATTTAGCTTTTTTTTTAATATAATTTCAGCAATGATCTTAGTTAGGCATTACTGATGGCCATTTTTAATTTATATATATATATATATATATATATATATATATATATATATATAAACATGTGATTTTTTAAGATTGGGTTGAAAATCTGGATGCAGGTGTGGAAAAATATGATTTTTTAAGATGAAATAAGTGGTTTGAAAATCTGGAGGGTTTTGAAGGGTTTTAAAAGTTTTAGAAAACCTCATAAAATCATATCTTATATTATTATGTTATTTCACAAACAAAAACTCATAATTTTTTATTTTTTTTTTATTTTTTTTTTCACTAGAAACCCAATATTTTGGAGACCAAAGGAGACATGATGAAAACAATATTTAACTTATCGTATTTGGAAGATTAAAAACTAATGATAAAGGGAAGGGAGGAGAAATGATTCTAAGCAATATGATATAAAATTATCTTCAAGATCAAAAGTAATATGAGCACTACAAAATGTTAGAAGTCAGAACATAGAAGAATTCCAAGCCATTATACTTTTTATATATACTGTGTATGATTTGTGATGACAAATTCAGTTAATAAGGAGTTCACAATCAATTATTTGGAAGAATAACAAATTTTTGTCAAGATCATAACCCATATTGTAGTATTGCTGAGTCATTAACCCAATAGCAGAGAGATCTTTGAAATAGTTGCCATAGACATCGGTAATAACATTAAAAGTGGGTCGATGGGTACTGTTTACTGGAACAATGCTCTATTCCCATAAAATTCCTCTTACACCCCCATTTACATGTTCCCCCTTTAATGCAAACAACTCTGTATTGCATGTGAACTCCCATTTTTGATATTTTATTCTATACAAACTCTTTTTTTTTTTTTTTTGCTCAAACCAGCTACACGTCTCAGTTTCCCGCATTTCCATTTTATTCTATACAAACTCTTTTTTTTTCTCTAACCAATTGCACGTTTCAGCTTTCCTCATTTCTATTTTTTGCTCCTTCAAGATTGGGGGATCTGAGGTGTTTCATGGCCTAAGGGAGATTAGTTTCTTAGAAATTACTGAAAAATGTTCAATGATTAATCAACGTGGTTTGTTTTCTTCCATTTGTTATGAATTGTGACTGTGGCTTTTTATATTTGAATAATAATAGACACTTATGTTGAATAAGTTTGATATTATGTTTTATTATTGCATCTTCATATTCATCTTTAACATTGCTATTAGTTTATAAATGTTCACAACTCTAAATATATTGTTTGATGCTGATGATATATCGTTAATAATTTCTTTGTTTTTTTATTATCTAAACAGGCATTGCATAATATATTTATGCGTTTTAAATTTTGAATCTAATTTAAATTAAGTCTTATATGCATATTAAATTAAATTCTAATAATTATTATTAGAATTGAATATTAAAAATTCTTACGCCCGAAACAACACAAGAGTTATTGTCTAGTAGAAAATAAAGATCTGAAATCAAAACACAAGCAGCCAAAGGGTTTAAAACAATAATAACAAATAAAGAAAAAGAGAACAAAAATTTGTTAAAGCTTAAAATTATGTAGGAAAGAATTACAAATAAATATATTTAAGCTTTGTTTGTTTGGAGGGGAGTGGAGATAAAAGGAAAAAAAGGAAAAGTAATTAATTTTCTTTATTTGGGTAGCAAAAGAGGGAGGGAAAAGAAAAGAAACAACGGGAAATATAATTTTTGCATTAACTTTATTTCTCTCATTAGACCCAAGAAAAACTTCTCTCCATTTTGGAGAGAAAAGGGAGGGAAATAATAAGTTAAGAAGCGTGAAAAATATAAAATTACTAAAATATCCTCACTTTAAAAAGAAAGTTTCTTTATAATGAGGTTAGAAAGGTAAATTTATACTTTATAATTCTATTTGTCTTACAAATGAATTTGAATTTCCACTCTTATAAATAAGAGATCTAAATAAGATAAGGGAAATTAAAATTCTTTTCTTTTCTTTTCTCTTTATTTCCCTTATTTAATTTCCCTTCATTTCTTATACACAATTAGTGCACCAAACAAAGGCTTAAATACCTTTATTGCTTCATACATGAAGTATATTAGATCATATAACTTTTTTAGATAATTGATTCCTGCAAAATTTCAAAGGAAAAAAAAAAAGTCAATCATCTCATTGAATGAATTCACTAAAAAAATTTCAAAAAAATAAAATAGATTAAGGAGAGAAGGTTATGAATGATCTATATACATGTTTCACCATTACACTCACCAACTCTTTCAAAGAGCCAAAATTATTAGAAATATATAAAATAAAATAAAAAGGAACCAGCTCAGACAAAAAATATTCATAGAGCATATGAGTGTATAAAAAAAATTAAAAAAAAAAAACACTCAAGCTAAACTTGAAGCCGCTAGAAACCAACAGCCCTCGTCGTTGTTGCCATTTCCGCCTGCAACATCCGACATGTCTGACCACGCCACCGCACTCACCTCTCCTCGTTAATCACTTATATATCATTCAGGCGCTAGAACTCACCGTTGTTTGGCCGGATCAGTGCTCTAAAGCTTCAGTTTCTCACTCTTCCAATCTCCCTCTTATATGATTCTCATGTGGCAAGATCGATATTAACATGCAGCTCTTACCATAAGGAATCTACCATTACTAAAGAAAAAGGCTACGAAGAAGCAAGGAAAAGCATAGAGAATTGAGAGAAGGCAGAGAGACATGAGAATCAACAGAGGTAAGAAGAGAAATGACGCTAGGGTTATTTTGCTTGGGATCAGAATAGAAAACCCAACTGATAAATAGAATGAAGCAAAATGTCTACAAACCCAATTAAAGTGGCATCGTTTATGCATTGTATTTGCAAGTGAGAAGGGCAAAAAAGTAAGTCAGACAGATGAACGAAAAACATCGTCGTTTTGCTGACTGGGAAAGAGAATGATTCACTAAAGAACACGACATCGTTTTAAGCAAAGAAAAAGCACTCAGAAGTCAAAATTGACCTATTCATCTTATGTAGCAATCTTGATTCTCCTTTAATGTATTTATATAATTATTAGTGTTTAGAGAAATCCTAAATTAAAATATAGAAATAATACATAAGTTCGGTTATAAAGAGTCGTTGAAAAGTGGTAAGACTAGAGATAGAGGAATCACTGTGGTTTTTATTCGAAGCTTAGACTTTGGAAGGCGGTAGACTTGTTCACAGACTCCGTGCGAACCCTTAATTTTTCACCCTAAAAATAATAACAATAATTATTATTATTATTAAAAAAGAAAGAGGAAGCAGGTTGCGGTTGCCGCAGGGAAGCCCTGCGGTTTCGTAGAGGCAATGTGCGACAGCGCACTCCAATTATGTTTTTCTACATCGAAATTTGTGCAAAACTGTTCCCAACCCCTTCCACTATATATTCAAACCTCTCAACTCAGTTTTTTCACAACCTGAACTTGCTTGATCAATTTGTGATCTCAAAGCAAGCCTAAAATATTCTTTTTGTTTGGTCAATCAAGGAACGAGCTCCCTAATTTTAATTTTTCTTTTTATTTTTGTTTTGCTATTGCTCATTGCTTTACAAAGCAAATTGGATTGCGACTTCTCAAGCCGACTCGTCAAGTCACAAAGCTTCTCACCATCTGAGGCAAGTTTCCCGTCATCCGAGGCAAGTCCACCACCAACCGAGACAAGTCTCCTCCATCTCAAAGTCACACGAGCGTAAGGTAATCATCTTTCCCTTTTCCTTTCCTTTTCATTATTTATTTATTTTTCCCTCATTTGGATTATTCTTTTCTTCCCTTTAGGCTCCTTGCCTAATTCTTACTCTTCTACTCCCTCACTCTATAATCAATTAATTAAAATTTATTCACTTAGGATAGTTAATTAAAATCCGACCTAATTAACTCAACTTGGTAAATTAATTAAAATTAATTATCAATAAATCAATCCTCTATAATTCAATCAATTGAAACATGATAAAAGGCTAAGACTAAACTAACCCAGTCACAAGAAGGGAGAACTACATGGGTTCTGATTCTCATTTAAAATGATACGCAGGCATGCTTGGTTCAAACATCGAATTCAAATAAAATAAACAAACTTCTCCCCCCTATCACCTTCCTCACTTAGTCAGGGTTTCTTTTAAGATTAGTTTGGGGAATATGTGACCTCCCTAGAACCCATAAAGGCTAAAGGAGGTATCCCCTTATTTGTTTTTATTGTAATCTATGATTTACTTAGTTTGTTTGTTTTTACTTTATTTGGTTTTATTGCTTTATTTTATGGAATGAATGAATAGGATCATGTATCTTTAATTATTCATGCATTTTATTTATTTATAAAATTAATTTTAAGCCATTTTGTATTAAACTTGCCAAATTAATTTTTTCTAAAACCAAAAACCTAGTCTCCGAATCATCTTTGGTAATCGAAGACTAGTGCACTTTTCCATTGGGATAAATAATTGGAGTCATTTAATTGGGTTTTTTTCTTAACTTTTTCCAAATAAAATAAAATTAAGGTGGCGACTCAAAATCACTTTTCAAAATCAATCAATCTGAGCTCGGGGGCTCCAACATGAAACTAAACCCAAAAGAGCATTTCGATTCCTTTAAGCGGATCGGACCGGTGCTCGGGCGAGGCCTCATAATTGAAAACTCCACTAGGGATAACTTTCTTTTAATAAAAGGAAAAAATAAGTGGACTAATAATTGGTTTAAATTAAAGTTTGGCACTTTTAATGCAAAAATGGCTTTCAGGTATCATTTGCATAGGCTCTTTGCCTTTCAACCTAGTTCTTTAGGAAGACAATGGATAATGAGTAGCATCGAGTGAGTAACCCTCATTGGGTCTATTCGCTGATAGTGAAATCATCCACCCCGCGATGAATCCTTTGATTCTTTCAAAGGTGTAACGAGCAAGCACGTATTGTTGGAACCACATGAGACTCCTTGACTCACATGTGATTAGGTATATCGCTACTCTAGTGTGGCGGGTACCCAATTCCAACCACCCTTAACCTTTCATGTAATGAACCTAGAACCTGACCTTAAGTTGTATGTACCATAATCAAAGCCTTGCATAATTGCATCTTTATGAAATATTTTTTCCATGCATATCATGAATTTATAATGTACAAAAAAAAAAAAACATGCATTCATTTCAAGTGGAGTCTTAAACCAAAAAAAGGTCAAACACTCTCACCTCGATCCAATCACCTTCGCCCTACAAACCTTAAATACCATTACCCTAACCCTTAACCAAAACACCATTATCCTCACCCTTGACCTTTATCCAAAAACCTAGACACTTTAGGTCCCCAATACCAACAACATCGCCTTGACCCTACCCCTTATTCAAGATCATTTTACCCAATACCTTAAGCCCAACACCTTTGGTCCATTACCTTCAAAGACCAACCCATTACCCTCAAGACCTTGGCTCGTTCTATCTTAGAAAATTTTCAAAGCCTAATGACGGTTAACCCACAACATAATAGGGAATCTTTTTCCCTCAGAGTCTATATACCTCTACTCTCATCACCTTTTCATATCCTCACTAATCACTCACTGGGTTTCTTTTGGTTTTGCTTCAAAGTACCAATGGCTAACCCCAATTGACATGGCTGCCTTGACCACACTCGTGACCAGTCTCTTTAAGAAACAAAAGGAGAATTTTCAAGCAATTCTGAATGCTCAACAAGCCCAATTCAAATAACAAAGGCAATTCATCATTGAGGAAGTCAAAGCTATGATTAATCCAGCTAGCCTCAACCCGACTAACCCAAACCCAGCTTTAGACCAGACCACCCAAAATATGAATCGGACTAACCTTAATTCAGTCTAAATCCATGCCAATACTACCTCTATGCCAAGCACTTTCACCTACTCTAGCCTTTCCTCTCCCTTGAATCCTTTTCAGTGTAGGGAAGTGTTCTCCCATCCAGACACTAAGATGCTCATGAAGAAACTTGAAGCGAGAGAAAAAGCCATCAAGTCCTTAAAGCACCACAATGACCTAATTGATGTGGACAACTTAGCCTTGTTCCCTGAGCTTTCACCCAAATCCAAAATACCTGAACTTGAGAGATTTGATGGAACTATTTGCCTTAAGACCCATCTGAAGATATATGTGAGGGTAATGCAGCCTTTGGGACTTAATAATGAGCTCATTGCTCAACTGTTCTAACAATCACTAACCGGTACTGCCATGAAATGGTTCCTTTCACTAGACAAGAGCCAAAAAAGGACATAAGATGATATATGTCATGCCTTTGTCAAGAAATATCATTACAATAGTAAAGTGGATGTCATTAGGCGTGACTTGGAAACCACTAAGCAACTTCTAAATGAGTCATTCTCCATGTTCCTTACGAGGTAGAGGGCTAAGGCTGCTCTAATGGTAAACAGACCAACCGAACAAGAATATGTGGACATCCTTGTCAATAACCTACTTCTAGCCTACCAAACCCATCTGCTAACCCAATACCTACCCACCTTCAAAGCTTTGGTTGCATCTGCTTCAAAAGTTGAAGATTATATCCAAAGTGAGTCATCCCAAACTAGATTTTCCATCATCGATCTGAATAGTGATGAAGAATCTGAATCCCATTACCTTTGAGGCTAAGATAGACATACCTCAATCCCACCTTCCCTTTCAAGCCGAATCCATCACTATTATCCATGCATCTTCAGCAAAGGGGAAGACAGACCCCACCTCACCCCACCTTACTTCTGCCTAAGTAGCATGTTATGGAGGAGTTCGAGCTCAGTTGATCTGACTTGTCTGAGATTGAATCCAAGTCTGAGTCCAAATCCAAAATCGAGTCCGAGTCCATGTTCAAAGTCCAAGTTTGAGTTTGAGTTTGAGTCTGTCATTTTTATATTCTTCTTTTATTTTGTACTATCTTCTCCTTTTGTAATAAAATATTTATATTTTTCATACACTTCTTTATTCTCATCTTTCATGTTTAGTCTAAAATAGTTACGTCTCAAAAAAATATTAAATAAATAAAATCAATGAATTTTGGCAAGCATTTACATTTCACCATGAAATCCACCATGATTTGGAAAAAATCAAAACTTGAAGTGTTTCTTGTACCCACATCAGCAATGACTTCACTCAGTGACGGAGGCAGAAATTTTACTCGGGGGGTCCAATTAGAAATGTATAGAAATAAATAATATACATTATCTCTAAAAATAAAATTATAAAATAATAACAATATTTTGATAAAAGTCAATACATTAACTCAATTACATATTAACATTCAAATGTTAATAACTTAATACAATTACATCACAACATTTCCCTGCTATTCTTCATATTTTGAAATCGTTGCATAATAGCTTCATTGCTAATATTTAGAAATACATCTTTTTCGATGTAAGTTACTAAATAATCATTCAATAGCCTATCTCCCATTCGATTGTGTAGTGAACTCTTGATGATATTCATTGCCGAAAAAGTTCTTTCCATTGTGGCAGTGGCAACGGGTAAGATCAATGACAACTTAACTAACAAATAAACCATTGGAAAAACAATATGTTTTCTTGTAGCAATCATCTTCTGAGCAAGATCTCCTATTCCTACTACTTCAGAAAATTTTTCATCCAAACGCATATCAAAAATAAAGTTTTCAAGTTGACTTTCAAGTTCATATAGAGCAATTGTAGGAAATTCAGATGGATAAAATTCTGCAAGGCAAAGTAGCTTGTTTTTATCAAATGCAGAAAATGAATCTCTAGGATCAAAACATGCCATAGATAAAAGTAACTTTGTGCTTACTTCATCAAAACGATGATTGAGCTATTGTTTTTGCATGTCAATCATAAAGTAAAATAACTCAACTCGATAATGGTGAAGATTAATCATTTTTTCAATTGTACGTCGTGATCTACCTCGAGCTGTATATACATCTTCCATATTTGGCATAACTATCTCATGTTTACTACAAAACTTGGAAACTTCAATTAACAAAGTTTCCCAACCATCATCTCTCATTGCTTGCAAATAAACTTTTGATACTTTAACAAGATTCATTGCATTAACAATATCTTGATCCTTCCTTTGTAGAACTTGTGACAATTCATATGTGATTCCCAAAATTTGTCTCATAAGATGTAACACAAAGACAAACTTAAAGCGATTCATAATATCTAACAAATCAATGGCTTCAACCCTTTGTGGATCATCATTACCATTCTCCCCAACATACTCAAGAACATCAAGAACAAAAGAAAATAAATGCATCAAGTTAATGAGCATACCATAATGGGAACTCCAGTGGGTATCCCCCAGTTGCTTCAATGCCATTTCTTGATTTAAACATTTTCCTATCTTGATTTCATCATTTGCAATCCCTTTAATGATCTTTTCCATTTACTTCTCTTGAAGCATATCTCCACGCTTACAAGAACCTCCAACAACATTACATAAACGTGTAACAGTATTGAAAAAAGAACCAATACTTGTATGCTTTTTAGAAACAACAACAAGTGTGAGCTGGAGTTGATGAGCAAAACAATGGATATAGTAAGCAGTAGAATTCTTCTTTAATATCAAACTTTTTAGCCCATTGAATTTACCTCTCATGTTGCTGGCTCCATCATAACCTTGACCTCTCAAACTAGAAATGCTTAAGCCATAAGTGGAGAACAAAGAATCAATACCTTTCTCAAGTGATGGTGCAGTTGTATCACTAACATGCACGAGACCAAGAAAACGTTCAATGACACATCCACTCTTATTCACATAACGTATAACAACCCCTATTTGCTCTTTAAATGATACATCTCGACACCCATCAACTAAAATGGAGAAAAAATTATTTCCAATATCCTTAATGATAACATTTGT
>CATKHJ010247463.1:0-22651 GCA_949750685.1 Vernicia montana
GGGTTATATGGAAAGGTTATATGATAATTATGTGATTAATGAGATGATGTGTATAAGGATAAGGGATAATTGATGTGAATATGAAATGATTATTGTATGTTCTGAATATCAGAATTTTGAAAAGTTGAAATGAATAATTGATTTATATGTATTGTTTTTGGCATAAATGCTGCCTCATAGAATCGTTCAGCAAGAGGGACAAGGATCCCAGGAGGCTAATAGCGTCATTCCGGACGTGTCATCTAATGCCTCATTTATCCGGAATATGGATTGAGAATTTTCTCAATCAAGGGGGCATACCGTTAGTGGTGGAAACCAGGAACCACTAGGGGATATCGAAACATTGCGTCAGGAAAATGAGGCGATGAGAAGGGAACTAATGGAACTTAGGCAACAGCGACAAGAAGTTCCACCACCACCTGTGGTGCCACTTGCACCCTAGTGGATGATGTACCTCCAAATATACCACGGGCACCGCGTAGAGTAAAGAGACGACTGTTACCCAGTGAAGGGGTTACAGTTAATGATCTGAAGAAATTCAAACTCTTTGAATTTTCGGGAGAGGAAGGAGAGGATCCTCAGAAATTTCTAGAGGAAATGGATAAGATAGTACAAAGAATGTCGTGTTCAGATGAAAAACTGATTGAGTTAATAGGTGTACAACTTCAGAGTAATGCTTGGAGTTGGTTTCAGCGAAATGTAGAAGATCGATGGTATGGTGATAATCCACCCACCTGGGAGGAGTTTAAGCAAGAGTTAATGAATGAGTTTCTGTCTGAAGGTGAGAGACAGAATCGCGCACTTCAATTTGAGCAATTGAAGCAGAGGCCGGAGATGTCAGTTTCAGACTACGCCCGGGAATTTAAGAGGCTGAGCAAGTATGCTGCTCATATCGTACCAACGGAGGCTAGCAGAATTGATCATTTTCGCTGAGGTTTAGTAGCCCCGTTATATCATGTGTTAGTGGCCAATGAGTTTTCATCCATGGCCAAATTGATTAATAAAGCAAAACTTATGGAGGCGAGACACAAGGCAGAGAGGGCAGAACAACAGGAAAGGGACTAAATACAAAAAGGTAAAAATAAGAGGCAGGGAAGTCAGCAGAAGGGAAGCTTTGTCCAGAGTAGGGGTACGGAACAGAACTTCACTGTTTCTACTCCTTACTAGTCTCGAGGGAGTGGAATGAATCAGTTTCGAGCTGGTAGTGTGTCGGTCGCTTTGACACCAGGTAATGGTGGCACTTACAGAACTGGACAGCGAAGTCAGACATTTCTAATATGTACCTTGTACGGAAGACCGCATAAAAGAGAGTGTCGAAGAGATTCGGGAGCTTGTCTTAAATGCGGCCAACTGGGGCATTTTATTAAGGATTGTCCATAGACAGTCAATCATAGGACAGCCACAGCTGTGTTGCAGCCCACTGTGCAGATGAATCGAGCAGACAACCGTGGACAAAGAGGTCGTGAAAGAGGTGCAGGGCAAACCTCGAATATTGTCAAAGCCACTGAAAATAGAGACAGAGGAAGGGTATATGCCCTCAATCAACAAGCTGGAACTTCCTAGAATGTTATGACAGGTATTGTTTCTGTTCAATATCACCATACTAGTTGCTTGTTTGATTCTGGTGCGACACATTCTTTTGTCTCACCTTATTTTGCAAAGAAGTTAGGAAAAAATAAGGAAACTATGCATGAACCCTTAATTATAGCCACACCATTGGGAGATAATGTGATTGTGGATAAGATGTAGCCTGAATGTGTGATTGATATTGATGATAGGAAATTGTCTGTAGATTTGATTGAATTGGAAGTGTTAGGATTTGATGTTATTTTGGGGATGGACTGGTTGTCCAGACATCATGTCCATATAGATTGTTGGGACAAAATGATTATTTTCAAAGGCAATGATGGGCAGGAATTTAGGTTTCAAGGCGATAGAAGTAATCTTTCTAAGAACCTTATTTCGGCCTTGGGAGCTAAGAGGATGTTAAGGAAAGGCTATCAAGCATTTTTAGCACAAGTAGTGGATACTACTAAGTCAGAAAGAGATGCAAGGGATATTCTGGTAGTAGAAAATTTTTCTGATGTTTTTCCTGATGATTTACCGGGAATGCCACCGGATAGAGAAATCGAGTTTTCGATTGACTTATTACCTGGAACTCAACCGATATTGATTCCACCATATCGGATGGTGCCTATCAAGTTGAAAGAATTAAAGATTCAGCTGCAAGATTTACTTGACAAGGGATTTATCAGACCAAGCAGTTCCCCGTGGGGTGTTCCGGTTCTGTTTGTTAAAAAGAAAGATGGATCCTTTAGACTGTATATTGATTATAGACAGTTGAATAAGGTGACAGTAAAGAATAAGTATCCTTTACCAAGGATAGATGATTTGTTCGATCAATTGCAAGGAGCCAGTGACTTCTCGAAGATTGATTTACGGTCGGGTTATCATCAACTCAAAATCAGGAAAGAGAATGTTTGTAAGACTGCGTTTAGAACGAGATATGGTCATTATGATTTTACTGTGTTTTCGTTTGGTTTGAC
Organism: Vernicia montana; assembly: GCA_949750685.1. Classification (NCBI taxonomy): domain Eukaryota; kingdom Viridiplantae; phylum Streptophyta; class Magnoliopsida; order Malpighiales; family Euphorbiaceae; genus Vernicia; species Vernicia montana. The sequence goes on from CATKHJ010247463.1 coordinate 2,547, forward strand.
CAACGCACCAGCAGCTTTTATGGACTTAATGAATCGAGTGTTCAAACCTTTCTTGGATAAGTTCGTAATCATGTTTATAGATGATATCTTAATTTACTCAAAGAGTAAAGAAGATCACGAGGAACATTTGAGAACAGTATTGCAGATTTTGAGAGAGCATAAGCTTTATGCCAAGTTATCAAAGTGTGATTTTTGGTTGAAGCAAGTAATTTTTCTTGGTCATATGGTGGGTAAGGAAGGAATTAAAGTAGATCCTAAGAAAGTGGAAGCAATATCGAATTGGCCTCGACCCATAACGGTTACAGAGATAAGAACTTTCTTAGGATTGGTGGGATATTATCGTCGATTCATAAAGGATTTCTCGAAGATGGCTACGCCGTTAACAAAGCTTACTAGGAAGCAAGTGAAGTATTAGTGGGATGAATCTTGTGAAGAAAGTTTTCAGAAGCTTAAAGATTGTTTGATCTAGGCTTCGGTGTTAGCTTTACCCGAAGGAAATGAAGGTTTTGCTATATATTGTGATGCCTCGAGAATTGGTTTAGGATATGTGTTAATGCATAACGGAAGGGTAATTGCCTATGCATCTAGGCAATTGAAGAGACACGAAGTAAATTATCCTACCCATGATTTAGAAATGGCAGCAGTTGTATTTTCTTTAAAAATTTAGAGACATTATTTGTATGGAGAGAAATGTGAGATTTATACTGACCATAAGAGTCTTCAGTATATTTTGAAGCAAAGAGATTTAAATTTGAGACAGCGACGATGGGTAGAGTTGTTAAAAGATTACGACTGTCAGATTTTCTATCATCCTGGAAAAGCTAATGTGGTAGCGGATGCTCTTAGTAGAAAATCAATGGGTAGTCTTTCTCATATATCAGTTTTGAGGAAACCTATAGTGAGAGAGTTAAAACAAAAGTTCAATGAAGGCTTGTGATTGGAGGTGAATGATTTACAAATATTGTTGGCTCATTTCTAGGTGAAGCCGAAATTGATAGGTGAGATTAAAACCTTGCAAAGTCAAGATCCTCAATTGAAAAAGATCAAAGAAGATTTGGTAAAGGGTCGAGCTCCAGAGTTCAAGATTGAGGAAGATATTCTGAAATGTGGCAATCGGCTTTTTCTGCCAAATGTTGAAGGATTGAGAGAGAGAATTTTGAAGGAGGCACATCAAACTCCTTACAGTGTATATCCGGTTGCCACTAAAATGTATCACGATGTGAAAGGTTCGAATTGGTGGCCAGGATTGAAGAAAGATTTGGCAAATTTTGTCGCTTCATGTCTCATATGTCAACAGGTGAAGTTTGAACATCAAAGGCCTTCTGGATTACTTCAGGAGATAAAATTGCCAGAATGGAAGTGGGAACGAGTTACCATGGATTTTGTGGTAGGATTGCCAAGAATAATGAAGGGATATGACTCCATCTGGGTCATAGTGGATCGATTGACGAAATCAACACACTTCATTGAAGTAAAGACCACGTATACTGCAGCGGATTATGCTCGTATATATATTGATGAAATTGTGAGATTGCATGGAGTTTCGCTTTCGATTATTTAATATCGAGGTACACAATTTACTTCGAGGTTTTGGCAGAAGTTGCAAGAATCATTGGGAACGCAACTTGACTTCAGTACTGCTTTTCATCCTCAAACAGATGGACTGTTTAAAAGAACAATTCAGACGTTGGAAGATATGCTTTGTATGTGTATGATGGATTTTGGAGGCAGCTGGGATAGGCATCTGCCACTTATTGAATTCGCATACAATAATAGTTACCATTCCTCTATAGGAATTGCACCTTACAACGGATCCGGATTGTCTCTAGGCGGATCATAAAAGCGCCCCTGCGGACCGCTCACTGAGGAAGTAATATTATGGCGAGAAAAGGAAGCTCCATATCTGGGTCTTGAAGCCATCTGTGCCAAATGCTGAACCTGAAAAGCGCAATAAAGCAGACTAGTGAGAACAGGTCATCAGTTATTATCATTTAAAGAAAAAAAAAGAATCTTTTGTTGGAATTTAAAAAATAAAAAAAAAGAAGAAGAAAAGAATTTTCGTTGGAATTTTAAAAAAAAAACATGAATTGAAAAAGAAAAGTTGAGAGAAAGCTCACAATGTGAGCTGAAGCAAATTGGAGGAAATGAGACAGTTCCGATGAGGGGAAAGTTGTGAACCCTAATTTATCACCTCCAAAAATATTTCTGAACTCACCAGAGCTGATCGGAATATTTTTCTATCCAAACCGACACTTTTTCGATCCTGACCAGACCATCTGTACCAGACAGTATTTTTCTGAGACTGACCGGATTCTCCTCAAAGCTGATTGCCAAACTATCCCAAAAATATTTCTAAACTCACCAGAGCTGATTAGAATATTTTTCTATCTAGACCGACACTTTTTGGATCCTGACCGGACCATCTGTACCATAAAGTATTTTTCCCGAGACTGACCAAATTTTCCTCAAAACTAACTGCCAATATGTCTGATAATTAATTTTGGATCCACCGCCACTGATCGGTAATTTTTCAAACTTTAGAAACTCCCAAAAACTGACCCGGAAAACCCTGAAAATTGAACCGAAGGGCGAGCGGCTCGATCCTCATGGACGTCCGTGAGGCTTGCCGGTGGCCGGCATGTGTCTGTGAGGTGGCCTTGTGAAAGCCGCAAGGAGCGTCGGCGGATGTGCCACCACGAAGAGCGTCGGCAGATACGCCGCCGTGACTCGCGACCTCTACGAGCCACCTCGTGCGTCCGCACTAACGCGCCTACTGTGGGTCAATGGCAGATGCGTGTCAGACGCGTTAGGTCAGACCTGACGCTTCTGACCGGCCCCTTAACGGACTCCACGAGCTGCGCTCGCTGACGCGCGTGGCTGTCACGCGCGTCTGCGAATCCTCTTCACAGCCAGTCTCCTTTTCGCCATTTTACCCTTTTACCCCCCATTTTTTTTGCTTTTGAAACCCTTTTTGGTCTTTTTTCACTCTCACCTGCTCCTATATATACCCCCTATTTTTCCTTTCAAAATTACACCTCAAGCATTTGTTGATCGGCTATCCATTTGCTTTTTCTCTCTCTCTCTCTCTCTCTAAGTATTTTACACACTCATTTTGAGTAATTATAATTAATTAATTAATTAAAAATTAATTTTAATTAATTAATTAATTTTTTTTAATTAGGTCCTCACTCAATTTGATTAATTAATCCTTTTTATTAATCATTTTAATTAATTAATCCTTTTAATTAATTAAAATTGGGTAATTAAGCAACTCAATTCTCTTTTTCAAAATCAATCTTGTTTTATGAAACAGAACTCCGATTCGGTAAAACCACTCAATCCACAAAGAAGGTATAATCTCTTACCTTCACTAAAATCCCAAATTAAACCAAACCAATTAAATCTGACCGATTTTTAAACCCCCCTTCCACCTCACAGTGGAATGAACTATGTGGATTTTGATCCCCATTCAATGGGGTACGTAGGCAAGCTTGGAATCTAAATCCAAGTTTCAAATCCAAATCCCAATCAATCCCCTCCCCCTTTTATTTTCTTTCCATGTAAATGTCAGTTTATATTTTCTTTGTAAATTTCAATAAAAGCAATTAATTAGTTAATTATTTTTTTTGAGTAAAGGAGTGATTTTGTGATTTCTCTTGTACCCATAAGGGCTAGAGAAAATACTGTCCTTTACTTGTTGATGTTTAAATACTTGCTCTTTATTTTCTCCATATGTCTCATAATTATGCCATGCTTATGCATTATAAATTGTCATTAAATACTTGTCATTCATGAAATTTATTTTTAAAAGTCAAATTAAATTTTAGAGTGAAATCAAGATTATTTAAAACCAAAAACCTAATCCCCGAGCTCAAACTTAGTTCAAAGATTAGTGATTTTATCCTTGGGTAAATTAATCTTAGATTAATAAATTGGAGTCAAAATTGGGTTTTTCTTTAATTTTTTCCATAAATAAATTAGGGTGGCGACTCCTGAATCCTTTTCAAAAATTAAATCAATATTCCGAGGCGATAGCCGCTTCCAATCGTGAGCACCGAAACCCGTACCTTAACCTCCCTTAAAAATCGGTCTCGCCTTTCCTTAAGGCATTCATTATTTCCCGAGCGAGGGGAGGGGCGTTCGGGCGAGGCCTCACAACAATAAGTAGCAATTATCTTACATTTAGCAAAGTAATTCCAAGTGGAGGTAGATACTTAAGAACCACTTGCTGAGTCTGCTACTAAACTTGAAATAAAATCATTGTGGATGTGTGAGAAACTCAGTGAGTACTTACAATGAATAAGAAACAGTAGATGAATATATGTTTAACAATAAATTATCAGTTTTCAAATATAATAGTATAGAAGAAATAACTTTTCAATGATTAATAACAGTTGGGGTATAATATTAAGGTTCCAATAAAATAGTGGAGGAGTAACAGTTTTCCAATGATTAATAACGATTGAGATTTCAATGAAACAGTGGAGGAGAAACAAATTTTCCAATGATCAATAATGATTAAGATTCAATATCATAATATTAATGTAACAGTATAGAAGACATAGTCGAAATTCAATAACGATGGTCAATAATGGTCGAGATTCAATATCGATGGTCAATAACAGTCAGGATTCAATAAAAACGATCAATAATAGTCGATTTCAATAACAATGGTCAATAACAGTCATGATTCAATAACAATGATCAATGACAGTCGGAATTCAATATCAATGATCAATAACAGTTGGGTTTCAATAACAGTGGACAATAACAATTGGGATTCAATAACATCATTTTAGCATAAATCACAGTCTTGGAAGCGACGTGCTTCCGAATATAAATAGTGGAGTGGCGGCTAATGCCTTACTCACTCATACCAGTAAACACTAGAGTGGCAGCTATTGCTTTACTCACTCATAACAGTATAAAGCGTAAGACTGATTAGGTCTCACAGCTAGGACCACCCCTCCTAGCTAAGGCAGATACACTCACCCTATCCGCAGGCTTTTTCGTGTGCACACAGTCTAATGTATTACCCACATCAATCGGGGATTTCTGCTTTCAGTAATATGATATGATCACTTTGGATCCAGTATGTAAGTTTTTCAATGTTTTGTATCAACAGTGTACAATGATGAATCATATAAGATTTAATGAAAGATAAATAGTACACAATAACGAATCGCGTAGGGTTCAGTGAAAGGTGATCAATTGAAGAAGTAAAGGAATTTTATACATGGATCAATTGGTTCCTTAAAGGAACATGATTATGAGAACAGTTTATCAATTAGGATACACTAGGTAGTCAAAAGAGGGACATTAGATAAAGAATGGATTCATTACAATGAAAGGGTTGATATGAAAAAGGTAACCCTTTTACAATATTCAATTTGAGTACAACTTAGTACTCATGGTCAAATATTAGGAAGTAGGCCGAAGGCCTCAATAAAGGGATTCAATAACCATAATTAGTCCGAAGGACTCAATGAGGGGATTCAATAACCATAATTAGGTCGAAGGCCTCTATTTAAATAAATAATTCAAACAATTATTTCATTAAAAGAATGTAAGTTTTTTGAAGTACTCACCTTGACTTCCTTAGCTCCTAATATAAGCTTTTAGTACAATCAGTAATAATGCTCCTCAATCTCCGGAACATCTATCTCCTTTAGGTTCTACTTTGAACCACATCCTTTATACCATATAATCAAAGATTATTAATTACTTTATCGGTTTGACTATTCTCATTTTATCTCTAACACTAATATTAATTGTCAATGCAAGTCAATGTATTCATTAGCATCTACATATGCACATATAACAATTTGCAATACATGTCTATTAAATTTCCAATTACTGGCCGGATGGCCTAACGTATAATTGTAATGTTTGTTAATTACTTTTTTTAGCAATTCAATACATTTTCACATTAGATTCATATTGAATAATCATATTTAATTCACTATTCATTATTCTCATTAATTATTTACTCATTGTTTTCATATATAGATAATTAATTAATTTACATTTGTTAACTTTGTCACATTACATTTTTACTCATTGTCTAGTTATGTCACTAGATCTTGTCACCTTGTTTATGTCTTTTCTCAAGATTTACTAATCCAAATGAATTGATTATTTTTGTATTTCAAAATAGACATATAAATTTACAATATATCTAAAATTGAACTTAAAATTAAATTCATAGAAACTTTAGTAACTATTCCATTTCAGTTTTGTTTCTGTTATAGGGCAGACTGACCCTGTCACACTATTTTGAGTATAACTCAAGATTTATAGTTTCAATTGAAATTTACTTTAACTGGAAGATACTAGAGACATCAAGGAACATTTATTAGGATTTTATTTTTACCCAGTTCCATATTTAACATCCTCAAATCAGAAGCTCTATTTCAATTTACAAATTGACTCTAAGTACAGAGTCAGTTACAGATCAAGCTTTATTTCTCATACTACACTTGAAATTTTATCAAATCCTTTTGTGGATCAATTCTATACATATAAATTATCATTTAACTAGTTTTTAGTTTCTTCTAATTCAATCTCTATCATGCTCAATTCATGAGATATATTCTCAAGTCTATCAATGGTGCTAGATTACAATAGTTTATATATCTTATCACTTTTACTAGCTTATATCTCACAATACACAAATCCAAATTATATTTCCTTTTACATAGGGATTATAAATACGTCAATTATCATTTTTTATGTTTTACACTTGACTTAATTTAGTCTCTAAATCTATCTTTTGTGCTACTTCATTTTGGACTACCCATTCAATCTCTGAACATGACCAGTTTAAGTTCTAGTAGTATTTATCTCTGTACACAATAAATTTTTACAATTAAATTTACATTTGAATACCTAAGACATTTAGATATAACTTTTATATTTTGAAAATCTCCAAATTATGTTCATAAAGTCCTTTATCAATTCAAACAGTTCGGGTTTACTCAAAAACCCCAAATCTGGGTCAATCCATTTTCAAGAACATATCTCATTACTCATTAAGAATTTAACAAAACCCTTTCATGGGCCTCTAATTAAGGTAAAATAATACAATTTTAATGTTTTACATTTCCCCAAATTTAGCCTCTAAACTGACAATATGGGTATTCTACATTTCTGCTAAATTCAAAACTTAGGTTTCCCAATTCAAGTTCAAAAACTAAATCAAGCTCCATCTTGCAATTTAAATTCAATCAACTTATTAATTCTTTCAATTCACTTCATAATACACCCATAAATATCATAAAAATAAAATAATTAATTTTTCCTAATTTTCCCTTTGTAGGCCGAATTCAACAAGAGCAAGAAGAGAAAGAAGTTTTGCAATTCCAACAATAAAATCTAATTAATCATACTTAGAAAAAAAATTTGAAGGTAGAATTTTGAGATTACCTTGAAGTTCCATATTTCTTGTTGAAGCACTCATGGTGGCCAACCATTTTGAGAAAGAAAGAACTATAATTTTTATTTGTTCCATACAATAGCACTTAGATGGATTTTAAATCTTTTTAGATAAGCTTTAATTAAATGGATGGTGTTGATTTGTTTAACTTAATCCAATGGCTAGTAATTTAACTCAATTTTTGAATTTACATAATTCATTTATATGTAGATAAATATTACCATAGTTTGGATGATAGGAAGTTTTCATGAAATTTCCTCATTCATGTAGTAGTCACGCCAGTTACTAAAGAGTAACTATCATGACTCGTGTCGGGACAGAAGTGAAAAGTTAGTGAATAATGCCCGTTACTTATGAGTAATGCCTGTTACCCATCGGGGCCTATAAAAGGAATAGCTTGTCCCAAACAGATCATTTTCCATTTCTTCTCATTTCTAATTTGTTCTGAACGCTTTCTAATTGTCTCTCAAGTTTAGATACTTCATCTTTCTACCGAGATTACAAGAGATTACAAGGATCTAAGTGTAAATCCTTCATCCATTCTTGATTTAGAGGAGCCTAGGATTTGGTGAAAAAGAGAAATCTTGGAGATAAGCTTCTAATCTTTGAATTTCCATTTGAGTTTTGTTGGATTAGGGCTTAATACTAAGTTATGAATTTAAGAGATGACATTCATGGCATTAATTGCAAGAGATAAACTAGATTCATAGAAACCCTAAAATGAGTAAACCTTAGAATCAAGTTTATTTATAATGATTAAGAGGTAATAGTTAGTAAATTTAAGAATTGATAATCTATGGATAGATTTGAAGAAACTAAGCTATGTGATTAAGAGTTATATGAGTATAATTAATATGTGATTGGAAATGCATGTGTAGGTAAGTGAACCAAGGAAGGTAATGAGTTTCATGTTTGGTAAAGGTGATATGAGCTTAATTGGAGGATATAGCAATAGAGGTGAGTGAAAAATATACTACTATATATGTAATTGTTATCTTAAGGCTTAACGTCTATTGTATTGTAAAACCACCATGAGAATGCAAAATTGTATGAACCATTGAACCATGATAATTCATGTGAACCTTATAAATTCTTTGATTGCTAAATCCTATTTGTTATTTGATTATGAGAACATAAGAGTATGAGGACCATGTGAACCATGAGCCTATAAAAATGTGAAATTGTATAAACCTTACTTATTATCCATTCACATATTGAGAAACCATAAGTCTTAAAGTAGAAATCACTAACTGATGTGGGTAATACATTAGATATTATACACAGTGTAACCCAATGGATAGGGTATAATATCCTATCCCTATCTAGGAAGGGTAAATTGTTCTAGATATGAAGTGCTGTAATACCCTAGACTTGAACAACCATAGACCTTGATTAAAATGGTATAGGGAAAGAAATTGAATGCAAATAGAGTTAGAAAACCAAAGTTGAACCTTAACATATATGAACATGATTGATTAAATTGTTGTGAATGATTGCATGAAATTGTATTGGTTATATATGAATGTGAATGTTATATGAACAAATCATATGAGTATCTTTGAATTCATATAAATGATTAAGTGTATGAATGTGTGGAAGAAAGGAAGGGTAAAATAATTATTTCACAAAAACTATCAAAATTTCCATAATTATGAATAAGTGAATAACCAAAGGATAGGCTAGGACCAATTCAAGGAGTAGCCGGCCATGATGGTGGAGTGGAGGGGAAAATATGGTTTTGATAATATTTACTTGTGTTAAAAATTGAGTTGGTCCACTTTCCACTAACACAATTTTTAATCCTCAAATATTTAGGTTCAATGAACCTACCCAAAAATCATCTTCCAATTTTCAATTAGGAAATTTTTATTTAAATTCCAAAGCTTCTTTAGGAAGCTATAGAACCATAGTCATCCATTCTACTTGATTGAATCTTAGCCATTCATTAATGAATAAGATTCACCAACCACCACTAACATTCATTCACTAAACACCACTCCAAAGAAAATAAAATTTTCTCTTCTCCTCTCTTCTAAGGTTCGGCCAAGCTCCTCCCAACACCCAAAGAAAGACTTCAAAGGTAATCACTTAAAAACTCAAGTCCTTTCCTTACTCAAAGTGCATTCTTGTATCCATTAATGTTTCTTCCTTCCCTTTCCTTCTTTTGGGTTCGGTTTCATGGTGCTATTGAGGGGGGGGGGGATTATTTTTAATTTAAAAGCTTATTAGATCATGGAAGAAGAAGATAGATATTAGAATAATGAATTAGATGAGTTAAATCAAGCAAAGAAGAAGGGCAAAACCTTACAAATGGCATAGTATGGTTTGGCCACTTCTAGAGAGTTTTTCAACTCTTGCTTGTTTTATGTTTTGAACCTTGAATTAGACTTAATTATATGTCAATTGTATGGTTTAGAAGTTAATTTGAATTTGGTTAAGGATTTTCATGTTTTCCCTCTTTAGTTACTATATGAAATTGGGGGGTTTTGAATGAATGTTATATTGATGAAATTGATTGCTTAATTGAGTCCCTTGGCATGCTAATTAGATATATATGAAACCAATTTCGAGATTGAATGTAAATTTTTTTATTTTCTTCTTGTGTAGGTTCGGCCAACACTAGATGAATAGGGTCCATTAGCTAATTTTTGCAATTGATTGATAAATTGAGCTTGTAAATATATTAATTGCATAATTGTAAAACCAATTTGAATGATGATTAAGGAATTTTCATTTCCCCAATTTCTAGGATTCGGCCAACATAGGGGTCATAGAAACATTTTGATATTTCTTTAATTAGGTATTGAATTGAAGTCGACAATATGCCAATTGAATGTTTACATGATTAAATTGGAAATTGATCGAGTGAATTTGATTCTTTTCTTAAGGTATGGTTTGGGCATACATGAAAAAATCAAAGGGATGATTGATATGTATAGGAACATGAAATTCCTTGTAATGAATTGATTGTTTATGACAAGTGCACTAAAGAAAAGTGAAGTAAATGATAGACATTAGTCCAAGGCCTATTCGGCCATCCTAGTGCAAAGACATCTAAGTGTTAAAGAATTGATATATATATTTGTATGCATTGTATGTAATGATTTGAATTAGTATTAAATGATTAGTGTTCCAAATATGGACTTAGTAGTACTAGAATTAGAATTAGAATTAGAGTGAATAGAATAGTTAAGTGATTGTGGATGATCTATTGAATAATTTGAATGGTATGGTTCGTTGTAGAACCTAAAGAGAAAGTGAAGGGAAGTGTTCTGGAATCGGAAGATCATCATTACTGTCTGTGCTAGTTGCAATATTAGGAGCTAAGGATTTTGAGGTGATTACATAATACTTAATATAATATAGGCATCCAACATGAATTACTATTCATTCATTATATCCAATTTATAACTTTGATATTCATGAACATAAACCTTACACTATTGATATATGAACCTTTGTGCTAAAAGTCCTATCATAGCCTTCGGCCTACCTTACATTGATAATACATGCTATTGAAATTATTATATTAATGATGAGAAACATTGATTCATGTATTGACTTATATGTTACTATTCCTCCATTGTTGATATAAATTCTAAAGTAGAAATTCCCATTTGATGTAGGGTATAGATTAGTCATGTGCATATGGTAATAAGGCCCGTCGGATAGAGATAGTGTATCCGCCTTAGCTAGGAAGGGTGGTCCTAACCGTGAGACCTGATCAATCTCATGCTAATGTAATCAGTGTGAGTGAGTAAGGCATTGGCCACCACTCTATTTAATTATCAGTGGGAAGCACACCACTTCTAAATTTTGGATTTTTGCTAAATTGACATTAAATGTCTCCATATTGTTCTGAAATCTATTGTTGCTATTAGCACCATTGAAAACCATTATGTTCTTGCAACCTCTATTAAATACCGAAAGGATAACCACTCATTGATTCCTGTTGATACAAATTTCCCTTCATTGTAATATGCAATTCTAGCCAGCATATCATGTTAAGTTATTAAGTATTCACTGAGCTTGTCTCACTCCTTTAGTGTTTCATTTATTTTCAGGTATTGTAAAGGATCTAGCAAGGTAAAACTCAAGCTCTATCCTTCCGCTTGGGGGTTACTCTGCTCATTAGTACTATTTTGTTATTTTGAAAAATCACAATGATTATATATCTTGAAGAAACCAGTCTAGAGCTCTATGGTCATTATGGTGCATAGCAATATTAAGATCTTGAACTATATGAATTTATGCATGGTCTGTAACAATTATACAATAGATGTTATATAATGAATGCTAAGTATTGACTATGATAATTTATTACAATGAACATAACGATAATCAAGAGTATACTTTAAGTATACATGTGGTATATATGTGGTATACGTTCCGTATACCTTTATCTTATTTAAGTATACGTTTAGTATACTTTCAGTGATTAGTGGTATACGTTCAGTATACTAGGGGTATATGTTTAGTGTTCATATAAGACGTAGCAGGTTATGGTCTTGGGATTTGGTGTAATGAATTTTGAGCATGATTCAGTTTAGTGTAGTGGGTTCTACGGGTTTAGGTGACCTTATGTCACCCTATGCCCTAGGACCATCACATCTCAAAAGTGGGGTGTGACAAGTCCGATCAACTTCATGCTATTTTCCTTGAAAGGAAACTTGAAAGGTGAGCTAGGTGTGGATGATCTAGAGGCTTTACACTTGGGGAGCTCTTTGTTAAAGAAAGAAGGAATCGAGAAGAGGTAATTTGATTACTCTTTCTTTCTTCTTTCCTAATATATGTGTTCTACACATAAATTAGTTGATTTCTTGTTATGGAAATTGGGCCTACCAATTGATGGATTGAAAATTTTGAAACGTTCAAAATATCAACCCACCACCATGCTTTCACATCCGTTTGGCACCACTCTTCCTAACAACAACAACAAGGTATGATCTGATTGTGTTTTTCCTGAGGGCTGAATTCCCCAAGACCAATGACTCCCATTGCTTCAAACCTTTCAGAGTTCTGATTGTACCAAGGGATAGGCCTATGAAGAGGGATTTTACATTTTTGTTTTAGTTTCATCATTGTTTTGCATATTTAGTTGTTCATATTCATGGTCATTTAATTTCTTTTGATTTAATGTTCTTATGTTTATTTGATTTCTGTTTGATCTTTATGAGGGGGGAATATGAGATAATCAAAACAAGCTTTTGGTCCTTTCTATTCTGAATTTGGATTCATAGATGTTATTTCAATTCTTTTATTATATGATTTCATTAGATTGTTTTTGCATTCATGTTTTTTGTTTATTATTAGTTCTGTAATTTTTATTTTTACTATTGTTATTACTGTGATTTTGAAGTATTGGGGGGGGGGGGGGCTCAAGACCAAATCTTTATCGCCCCTTGCCTCATGTAATCTTTTCCTCTCATGTAGTTCTTTATTATTCATTTAATTTTCTATCAATATTAGTTAAGGTTTAGATTTTATGTTAATTTCCTTTTGAAATGGTTTGTTAAATGCGTAAATGAGCCTCTGGAATCACCTATAATAGAAGGTGATTGGAAGAAATTAGAAGCATAAGTGGAAAAGGGTTGAAACCCAGACCTAAGAAGGCATGACCCCTTGTGCGCCCTTAGCTTATGCGCCCCTCTTGAATGCTCTTATGTTCTTTGATTTTCTTTGCTCAATCTAATGGCTATTTGTAGTGTTATGAGTTGTGGACATTTGGTAAGTGTTTTTTTGAAGTCCACATGGAGAATGCCTCAAAAATGATCATCAGAAATGGATAGAAATAGAATCGGAGTCAAAAAAGAGAAGCAAGGCAGAGCTACTTGGGTACCAGAGGTGCATAACCCTGTGTGCGCCCATCCTAAGGGCGCACATAAGGGTGTATGCCCATTGCTAAGGGCGCACAAGCCCCTATGCGCCCTTACCCAGCAAGACTCCTCTGTCCAACTCTATTTCCCATTCATCGAGCTTCCAGCAACCCTTTTTCACCCAAGAAGACTTGGGATCCATTAAATCATTCTATGTATTTATTTTGGGATGTAATTATTTAGTTAGATTTAGGTTTTATTTATTTTCATTATTTTTGGGATTATAAGTTCCTTTTAATTACCCCTTTCCCTTTAACTTAGTTTAATTAAACTTAGGAATTGAATGTTTAATCAATTGAATGTATCTTGGTAATTATGGGATTTTATGCATATACTTGAATTTAAAATAAACCTCCCATTACCTAGAATTGTATGGAATGTAGGTCAAATAATTGGTTAATTAATAACTAGTTTGGCATGTTTAGGTTTGTTTGATTCTTAGTATGTATGCCTTAGGGCTTTACCGCTTTCCTTCATGTTTGGTGCCAAGCATGATGAATTGTTGAATAAAATTGGTAGAAGCCCAAGGCATATTCTAGGATTTAAGTAAATTAGGATGGCATAAGATATGTTTAGCAACCCACCTAAAGGCAAAGGCATGACAAGTTAGCTATACTAAAGCAATCCATAAATTAATAAAGAATTGTTTGAAAGCATTCTGAAGTGTGAAATAATGCACCATATGTAATTGAGTGATCAATGTTGTGATATATTTGTCATATAATTTATACATCCAAAAAGCCTAATGAAAGCATGCATTAACAAGACGAAACAGTGGAAACCAGCCATATAGCGGGGCAGCTTGGGTACCTAACACCTTCCCAGGACTGTACCTAACTTCCTTACCTAGAATCTCTGATTTAGGTGGTTAGGTAATTAGCAAGGAATCTAGTCAGCCATTTTTCCTAGTTTTTAAAATCTAGGTGGTGACTCCTATTCTCCGTCTTGGGTCTCGGCCCATTGTATCTATCTTCCAATGTTCTATTGGAAAGCAGTATAGAATCCATCCACTAGGGGCCAAAAATTTGATTGTGACACAAGGTCTTGCATTACGTTAAATTTCTCTCAACATTCCTCAACACTCGCTTCCACAAATTCTTCTCATTTCTACATGTCCTCTTCTGCACCTTGGTTGGACTCGCTCATATCCAGGAAAGGCTAGCTCCAATATCACAACCCAACTCCAATAGTCGCGACCAGGGGCGAAACTACTCATAAGGTGGCCCCCCTAAAAAAAATTACTTATATTATATTATATTGTATATATATATATATATATATATATATATATATATATATATATATATATATATATGTACTAAAAGATCTTCTATCAAATGTTAGTTTGACCTTTCCATCATGAAATTGTATAATTTTGAATAAATTAGTGTTTGGTTCAATCTGTTTTGGAGGTTCAGGTTGAGAAACACCTTCTAAAATCCAATCTTCAGGTAAAGTTATTTCTTTCCATGGAATGGTTTTAGGAACTATTGTATTCGACTTGGTTAAGTCTGTTTGTAATAATAAAGTTTCTCCCTTTTGAGAATGGAATTTATGTTTAGTTGCAAAGGCAGAAATCATTGCTTTGTAATGTATTTTAAACATTAATGCCACTGGAACTGATCCTTCAAGCATTTTGTAATTATGGGTTAGTGTTGAATCTGAAGATCCTATCATTGACCTTAATGATGAATTAACAGATGCTCAGCCATTTATTAATCCTCCATTTTATTAATTCTATGTAATTTTAATTCTTATCTCATGTAATTTTATTTTTTTAAAAATTTACTTTTATCATTGTAATTATTTTCTGTAAAGAAAAGGTAAAAGGTTAAAAAAAAAAAAGTCAAAAGAAAAATTGCCATTTCACAAACAATTTTATTTCTTTTTAAACTTTCGGTGCCATGTGATGACACAGTAAATTAGTCTGTGAACAGATCATAACAATCTTTTACTTCTGGATGATTGTCCAGAATTTCAAGTACTGGTCCATAGAAATTCCACCATTGGATGAACCAAAAAGGTAATTTAGAAGTATTAATTTTAATATAAAAAAAAAGATTAACCAGGAATGGGTTCCTTTGGGGTTTTGAATGCACATGGTGTTGAACCAGGCTTGTTGATAATCCCAATAGGAGAAAGTCCTACAGTGATTATAAAATGTTTTAAAGTTTATTGGGAAGGCATTTAATAAATGGAGGTCTTTACCCCAGGTGGAAGGGTAGATAATATTAGAAATGGTAATGGAAGAATAGGTGGGATCAGGATGATCCTTTGATAATTTAAAATGTTTAAATTTTGAAGAACCTATTGATTCAAGAACTGCCTCATAATATGGCTGGGTTTTTGTTAAATCCCAAGGTTTAAAATACCAACCAGTTGGGAAAAGTTTTCTAATTGTCACAGAAGGGTTTTAATGAAAAAATCCCTCTTCTATGGTCAAAATATTTTGAAAATTTATTTTTGAAATGTATTCAGATTTAACTGAAGTTAATTTACTTTGTGATAAAATAATTTGAGAATTGTTCTGAGAGTCTGGTTTGAACAGATGTACTGATTTTTAAATCACTTGGTTTAAATAATTTTTGAGATTGAGATGAAGAACCAATCTCTATTTTGAAATGGGTTTAGTAATTATACCTTCAGGAGCCTTAATGGCCTGTATCATTTGTTGAAGGGCCTGAAACACTTCAGGTGATTGAGATAGTGATTCAACCCATTGTTGAATCTGAATGGACTTTTGGGTTGATTCAGCCTCTTTTTCTTCAACATCATCTATCTATGATTTTATGGTATATGGTATCAGAGCCTAGGGGGGGTAGTATATTGTTGATTTGTTATATATGAGAAGACTAGTAGGCTATGCCTACAGAAAATTAAAAAGAAAAAGATTTAGTATAAAGAACTTCTTGCGTGCATTCATAAAAGAAATGAGAAGACAGTTGTGTGGTGTTGTTATTAGAAGTGTATTTCTGCTTTGTAGGTGTATTTGTTTTGTATTATCTGTTTGTTTAGAAATAGGAATAATATTTTCATTCCACTGAACCTAAATAGCTAGGTTGTAAGTCCTAAAAAGAGGCAGTAAACCCTGTGGGCATAAATTGGGTATAACTGGAGAAAATTTTATTTTGATTTTCTTTTCAAAAATTTAATACATTATGGATACATTTCTTTGTAGAACTATATCATCAATGTATGCATCTTCCAATTCTAATAAATCTGAAATTAAAAGAATTATCAATAGTGAAGAGATCACTATTGAAGATTTTTCAAAGTCCATTGATGATTGGAAAATTCCCAAAGTACAAAAAAAACAGATTTATAAATCAAGTAAATTAAACTTTTCCAAATCTGATTTTATAATTAAAACAGAGGAAAGAGATATTCAAATTTCAAAACCATTTGAAACAATACATCTTCTTTCCCAGAAATCTTTACAGCAACATAAAGCTAAAAATTTTAAGTACATTCACATTGGCCTAGTCCAAGTAGGAATCAAACCTCTAACCAAAGAAGGACTAGATAGCTCCATTCTCGCAGTCCTTAGAGATGCCAGATTCACAAACTTCCATAATTCACTACTCAACTCAGTTGAGTCTAGTTTGAACAGAGGACCTATTTCGTTTGACTATTACCCAAATATTACTGTTTCATTAAATGATAAAAATATTTTATCAAGTATAATTTTACAAATTAAAACCCATAATTACAAAATACTTGACGGATCAGTTCCAGTGGCATTAATGTTTAAAATACATTACAAAGCAATGATTTCTGCCTTTGCAACAAAACATAAATTCCATTCTCAAAAGGGAGAAACTTTATTATTACAGACAGACTTAACCAAGTCAAATACAATTGTTCCTAAAACCATTCCATGGAAAGAAATAACTTTACTTGAAGATTGGATTTTAGAAGGTGTTTCTCAACCTGAACCTCCAAAACAAATTGAACCAAACACTAATTTATCCAAAATTACACAATTTCATGATGGAAAGGTCAAACTAACATTTGATAGAAGATCTTTCAGTTCTCGATACTCAGATATAGCTTCCTCATTTGAAACCATTGATTTAGGAAGATTATCTAAATTACCTTCTGTTATTCATGTTCCATATACATAATTAAATGTATAGAAACTACCAAAACAGAATCCAACCTAGGTATTCCACTTCGGATATACTAGTACAATCAAGGTATTCTAACTCAGAAATTAAACCTCAAACTGATTTCCAAAATATAGACTAACGTACATCTATTCCTCATCCTGTTTATACAGAACCTCAAGACATAAATAATGAATAGGAAGAAGAACCTTCTCTACCTACATCACCTACTGCTTCCCAAATAACCCAAAACATTACCCATAAATGTAATGCTTTGGAAAGGGAATTTGAAGTAAATAAAAAATTATTATATAAAGATTTTTATTCAACTAGTAACATAGAAAAGAGAATTTGGTTTTTCAAAAAATTTCTGGATACTAGACAAGAAGTACAAAAGAAATTTTATGATTTTGTTCTTTTACATAAAGTACATATTTTATTTTTTGATTGGTTTGAAATATATACATCTGAAAATAATATTTCATATCCATATTCAAAAAACATAATTCTTGTTAATGTAAGAAACAAACTTCCTGAATGGAAAACAGAAAATGGAATAGTCCAATCTGAACATCCTCCAACCAGGAAAATTACATTTACACATCAAGATGTTGATATAATAGCAGCTCCATTTAAAACTACAACCCAAACTAATTCTGATAGAAGAGTTGTAGAACAAAATTATTTCACAAATTCAAATTTACATACAATAGGAAAACAATTAAACAGAATAGAAACTCAAATTTCTACGTCTATTATTTCTCAAGTACATTCCTCATATGAGACTTCCAAAACAGAGAAAAAGCTTAAAAATCCAATGTTTAAGCCTTTTCAAATTTCCAAGTTGTGAGGCCTCGCCCGAGCATCGGTCCGATCCGCTAGAGGAGAATCAAAATGCTCATTTAGGTTTGGTCTCACGATGGAACCCTTGGGTTCAGATTGGTTGATTTTGAAAAGTGTTTTGGGAGTCGCCACCTTAATTTTATTTTATTTTGGAAAAAGTTAAGGAAACACCCATTTGACTCCAATTATTACCCAATAGAAAAGTGCACTAGCCCTCGATTACCAAAGAGGATTCGGGGACTAGGATTTCGGTTCATTTTTATTAGTTTGGCAAGTTTAATACATAATGACTTAAAATGAATTTCATGAGCAGTTATAAATGAATGAATAATAATGTATGAATTAAAGTAAAATAAAGCAATAAATAAATTAAATAAATAAAGCAAATATAAATCTTAAATTTACAAAATAAACCAAATAGGGGATACTTTCTCTAGCCCTTATGGGATTCTAGGAAAGTCACACATTCCCCAAAATAAATCCAATAACAAAAGTAACTAAACAGAGAAATGAAAGAAAGCACAAAACTATGCAAAGAAGGTGAAAGAGGAGAAAAGTTCATTTTAATTGGATTTGATGCTTTCAGACAAGAATGCCTACGTATCCCTTACAAAAATTCTTTATTTATTACTATTATTTTTTTTATTATTTTTTTAAAATGCAAGCAGAAAACCAAATAATAAAGACAAGATGATAATTTTATTAAAGTTTGGACCGTACCCACAGTGGGTTGTCTGCGTATCTCCTTACACATTCAATTTTGACTGATCAATAAACATTTTGGAGAATTAGGTCCACGTAGTTCTATTTTTCATGATGCATGAAAATTACATTCAAAACATTCAAATGAAATAGCGCTTTAGTTGATCTAAATTGCATGGACTGGTAAACTCTATCCTATCTAGATCCATAAGAATGGCTGCTCCACCTGACAAGATCTTCTTAAGTATGTAAGGCCCAGCCCAATTCGGTCTGAATTTTCCTCTAGAGTCATGCACTGGGGCTCTAATTTCTTTCAAAACTAGATTCCCTTCTTCAAAGCCTCTGTCTCTGACCTTCTTGTTGAATTGTCTTGATATCTTCTGCTAATAACCTTGAATTCGATACAAGGCATCCATCCTTTTCTAGTCTATGGCATTGAGTTGATTATGATAACTCTCTATCCATTCTGCTTCTTTTAACTGACTCTCTCGCATGATTCTAGCTGATATGATTTCAACCTCGATTGGCAAAACAGCTTCCATGCCATACACCAGTGAGTAAGGAGTTGCACCTGTCGGGGTACGGATAGAAGTTCGATATCCCCACAAGGCAAATGGTAGCTGCTGATGCAAATTTTTGTGACTGTCAGTCATCTTCTGTAAAAGGGTCTTGATCGTCTTGTTGGCTACTTCTACTGCACCATTAGTTTGAGGACGATAAGGAGAAGATCTGTGATGCTAAATCATTTCTTTTTTCAATAACTGGACTACCTCTTTCTGAAAATGTGACCTATTATCTGTAATGATCTCAAAAGGAACTCCAAACCGACAAAGGATGTTAGTTCGGATGAAATGAGCCAATCTTTTGGAATCCAGCACTTGGTATAGAGCAGCTTCAACCCATTTCGAAAAATAATCAATTGCGACTAGGATGTATTCATGACCAGTAGAAGACTTCGGGTTTATCCTTCCGATGACATCAACACCCCAAGTTACAAAAGGCCAAGGAGTTATGATTGGGTTGAGAGGAATGGGAGGTTGCTTCTGAAACTTGGCATATATCTGGCATTTATGACATCTCTATACAAATTTAGCACAATATTCATTCATAGTTAACCAAAAGTACCCCAGATTCGCTATTTTT
>CATKHJ010247478.1:0-14835 GCA_949750685.1 Vernicia montana
TTGAAACATAAACTTGAGAGCTCGAATTGTCAGTCATTAAGAAGGAACTTAAGCAAGTTTTTAGCAATAGATATCTGCTTGCAATTATAAACTGAGATCATTAGACATATACATTACCAATCTTATGCAAATGATTTCATGTTTTGTTTTGTTTTTTTTACTTCGATCATGAGTATTTTCATACAATTATATATATGTTTGTTAAGATTAAATACGCTATACAAGTAAGTTTAATAACACATTTTCATGTTAGACTTATAAATTCAAGAATTAACTATTGAGTATTGACTCAGAAATCGAATTTTTCTTAATAAGATTATATTTCTCAATTGATGTGATATAAACTTATATATTGATTAATAAGGATTTAGCATGAAACAATTATATGGATAAACAAACAGGGTGCAGTGTAGAGTAAGAATTTGAGTGCAAATTCACATGAGAAAGGTTGTGTGACAGAAACAGAATAAAGGCAGAAAACAGAGAGCAAAGTATGCAGGAAAGGTGGTGCTTGGTTGAATGTGAAACAAGGAATTAAAACGTCTTAATTAATATTATTTATTAAAGATTAATTAATTATTATTACTGTTTTCTAATTATTATAAATCAACAGTCGGCTTTGCAGGAAAGGTCGCCGGATTTAAAGGGCAGAGAAGAGACACAAACATAGAACAAGTAAGGGAGGTAAGGTAAAGTTATGAACTTTGGAATATATATATATATATTTCTTGTATAAGTTTTTTCTGATTTTTTTTTTTTTTTTAAACTTTGCAGTCTTTATCTTTAACTTGCATAAGAAGCCAAAAAGCTTTTTATAACAAAGAAAATTGAAAAACCAAGATCAAGAAACCAACCAAACCAACGGTTCTTGGTTCTTGCATCCAATAATAAATTTTTAAAAAGAATAATAATCAATAATAGTAAACTTTTTTTGGGGTTATTTATTTATTTATTTTTTCACACTTAGAAGCTGTTCTAGTCAAAAACCCATCTTCAAGTTTCACACAGTGTTGTTTGTCGGGTGGAAAAATCACTCTCTCTGTTTCTTACCCTGTTTCTCACTCTGTTTTCTGTCATTTTCCATGTTTTTTACAATATAAGCAAAACCCGTTTGGTCTTTTATTATATTGAAGAAGATTGAGTACTATATAGGATAGTAAAATCTTGAAAAAAGAGAAATAAAAAAGAAAAAGAAAAGAAGAAAAACCCAAGAAAGGGATTAAAAAAGGACAGAGAGAGAGAAAAGAAAAGGGAGGAAAAGAACATGAGCTCGAAAGCCAGATAGAGAGAGAGAGATAATAAAGAAGAGAGGGAAGGAGAGGGTGAAGGGTGTTGGTGGGTTTGTTGCTTCAATAAAGCTAAATTAAGCTAAGCTAAAGAAAGAGAATTTTTTTTTTTGCAAATGTCACAAGAGTCTCAGGAGATAAAGACGATTGAGCAGTGGAAATGGTCCGAAATGCAAGGCCTTGAACTCGTGTCTTCTGCTCCTCCTTCTTCTGACACTTTTAAAACCAACCCATCTTCTACTCCTTCAACACCAACTTTAACAATTAACAACTCACACTACTCTAAAGAAAACCAGCAACACCAAAACCATCAAGAAACTCTACAAGATAGAAGAGAAATGGAGCCTAAGAAAGATGGTACTGGTACTGGTACTGGTACTGGTACTAGTACTAGTGGTAATGGAGAAAAGCCAGGGGATGTTGCTACTGTTGGGTTTGGAGAGCTTTTCAGATTTGCTGATGGATTGGATTTTGTGTTGATGGCAATTGGGTCTATTGGTGCTTTTGTACATGGCTCTTCTTTGCCACTCTTTCTCAGGTTCTTTGCCGATCTCGTTAACTCTTTTGGCTCTAATGCCAATGATATGGATAAGATGATGCAAGAAGTTTTGAAGGTAAAATAAAAAGACACAAGAATCCAATTTTCAGTTCTAATTTAATCAAATGAAATTAACAAGTTGTGGTGTTTTTGTTTTATTATTATTAATTTGCAGTATGCATTTTACTTTCTCATTGTTGGAGCTGCAATTTGGGCATCTTCTTGGGCAGGTTGTTCTCAACTCTGTTTCAATTTCTTACTTTATTCTGTTTTTCGGTTTCTGTATTTGCTTATTTGTTAATGTGAAGTGAAACAGAACTTTTGAATTGGATACAGAGATATCATGTTGGATGTGGACTGGAGAGAGGCAATCAACTAGGATGAGGATCAAGTACTTAGAAGCAGCTTTAAACCAGGACATTCAGTACTTTGACACAGAAGTTCGGACCTCCGATGTTGTTTTTGCCATTAACACTGATGCAGTGATGGTCCAAGATGCCATTAGTGAAAAGGTAAAAACAGAACACAATTCCCCTGTTTCAGTATTAAGTTGTTGAAGACTCCTTGGATAAAAATGTGATCTTTCTGGTCTTTTTTTCTTCATTTTCATGCGCAGTTGGGCAATTTCATTCACTATATGGCAACATTTGTGTCTGGATTTGTAGTGGGCTTCACTGCTGTGTGGCAATTAGCACTGGTCACTCTAGCAGTGGTTCCTCTTATTGCTGTAATTGCAGCCATCAGTACCAACACATTAGCCAAGCTATCTGGCAAGAGCCAAGAAGCTCTATCACAAGCAGGAAACATAGTAGAACAGGTAAAAAAATGAAGGAAATGCATGTTTCAAATTTAGATTGAGGTTGTAGAGTATTTTTTAAAAAAATTCTCCGTTTTAGCATATGGGTATTTGCTAATCTGAAGCCAAATCGCAGACTATAGTTCAAATTCGAGTTGTTATGGCATTTGTTGGGGAATCAAAAGCATTACAAGGATATTCATCAGCATTGAAGGTATCTCAAAGAATCGGTTACAAGAGTGGATTTGTTAAGGGCATGGGATTAGGTGCAACTTATTTTGTTGTTTTCTGCTGCTATGCTCTGCTTCTCTGGTATGGAGGTTATCTTGTTAGGCATCATTACACCAATGGAGGACTAGCCATATCCACCATGTTTGCTGTCATGATTGGAGGACTGTAAGTGCTCTGTTTCAGTTACTGCCAGTTACAAAAATTTTGACCCGTTTCTCTAATTAAAATCTCTCTTTTTCCTTTTTTACCAATTTCCTTTGTTTGATTGGCAGAGCTTTAGGCCAATCTGCCCCTAGCATGGGTGCATTTGCCAAAGCAAAGGCTGCAGCTGCAAAAATTTTCCGAATAATTGATCATAAACCAGCTGTTGATCGAAACAGTGAATCAGGGATAGAATTAGAGTCAGTTACTGGGTTAGTAGAGCTCAAAAATGTGGATTTCTCCTACCCATCTAGGCCAGATGTTCGAATTCTCAACAATTTTACACTAAATGTTCCGGCCGGCAAGACTATAGCTTTGGTTGGCAGCAGTGGCTCTGGTAAAAGCACTGTGGTCTCCCTCATTGAGAGATTTTATGATCCTGACTCAGGTAAACTGTGTGCTACTATAATTTCAATTTATATTAATAGAGATGATATATTTACTTGTATAACTGCTGATCTTTTGCTAGACAAAATTAATGGGTATCTTATCTGCCAACTGAAATAATTATTTGGTTCTTGAATTAATGTAGTCTATGTGGTCATCTACTCATTTATGTTTTGAAGAAATTGTATTAATAAAAATAAAAAATTTGTGTTCAGGGCAAGTTCTGCTAGATGGGCATGATATAAAGACTTTAAAGTTGAGATGGTTGAGACAACAAATAGGACTTGTTAGCCAAGAGCCTGCCCTCTTTGCCACCACTATTAAAGAAAATATATTGTTAGGTAGGCCAGATGCAGATCAAATAGAAATAGAAGAGGCTGCCAGAGTTGCCAATGCACATTCATTTATTGTCAAGCTACCAGAAGGCTTTGATACTCAGGTGTGTTGGTTTTTAAGCCTATGGATATCAAATACCAGTTGATAATAAACTTGTTCTGATAATCATCTACTCGCTTTAAAAATTTGGAATCTCTGAAATTGAAATTGAAATCTTCCAAGTAAGTTGAATTAAATGGCTAACTACTCCCTTGATATCCAACTATAATAATTGCTTAAATAAGTGTTGTTATGCTATGCAAGTGAACATATTTTCTTTATGTCAGTTGAGGGATGGGGGTGGGGTAAAGTTGGTTGCTCTAGAAAGTGAAATGAAATTATGGAAATTGACCAGTGGGGATCATGGTTGGTTAGATTTTTTTTATGACATATAATTGCTAGTTAGCTTATTTGGTCAACAAACTTAACCTAACTTTATTTATTATTTTTTTTGGAAGTCAATGTGGGGATGTGTTTTGGTCATTCATGCATTTTGAAGGTAACATGCTTCAGTCAACAATCCATGTGCATGAATAAGGTTTAATATATCCATATACAGAAATTAGGGCAAAAATAAAAAATAAAAAGAGGAAATAACATAGGAGATATAAAGAGGACAATATTAAAAAAAATTAATGAAGAGTATGGAGTCTTCATTAGTTATGTTGGTCTAACCCTTGGGAAAAATAAACAATTGAACATTAGAAGAAGAATAAGAATCTTTATAATGTTGACCAAGGAAGGAGGTAGATAATAACTTGAAGATGACAGGTGGAGAGAAAATACTGAAAGGATTATGAATTAATAATAATGAATGAATTACTCATTTAGATAATAGTTAATAGTTTAAAATAATATCTTTCAAAAAATATATAGGAAATGAATAACATCATCAATAAGCAAGAAAGGTAATTTGACCTTTAATTAAAATTTACTGCTTCCATATTTACAACTGACCAGCAGAAAAATCTGAAAAGGTTATTTAAGTTAATTAAAGCTTATAAAGTTAAATGATCACCTTCTGTTTTAATCAATTGTTGAGTGGTTTAAAGAAAATATCTTACTCTAACAAAGTTTTTATGTAAGATGATTCCTGTTTCTGTTTCTTTGCTGTGTTTTAATGGAATCAATTACAATTGTGGAAATACCAGTGAGCATCAGTATAATAATATTGAAAATGGCAGGTAGGTGAGAGAGGCCTGCAGTTATCTGGAGGGCAGAAGCAGAGAATAGCTATAGCAAGAGCAATGCTGAAAAACCCTGCAATTCTGCTTTTAGATGAGGCAACAAGTGCATTGGACTCTGAGTCAGAAAAACTGGTGCAGGAGGCCCTTGATAGATTCATGATTGGGAGAACAACTCTTGTCATTGCCCACAGGCTTTCCACTATTCGTAAGGCTGATCTTGTAGCTGTACTGCAGCAGGGTAGTGTCACTGAAATTGGAACCCATGATGAGCTCATTGCCAAAGGAGAGAATGGTGTTTATGCTAAACTCATCAGAATGCAGGAGGCAGCTCATGAAACAGCTTTAAACAATGCCCGAAAGAGTAGTGCAAGGTGCTTCCATCAACTTAATTTAGCTTTAAAACTTTTGTTCTGTAGGTCTTTCTTGTATTCCAAAATATCATATGTATTATTATGAAGTATGCTGTAAGTTTGTTTACTGACAATGTTCTTTCATCTGCAGGCCATCAAGTGCCAGGAACTCAGTAAGTTCTCCAATAATTGCACGTAATTCATCCTATGGTCGATCACCATATTCGCGCAGGTTATCTGACTTCTCTACCTCAGATTTTAGTCTCTCCCTTGATGCCACACACCCAAATTACCGGCTTGAAAAGCTTCCTTTCAAAGAGCAAGCTAGTTCATTCTGGCGCCTTGCAAAGATGAACTCTCCTGAATGGGTTTATGCACTGGTTGGTTCTATAGGCTCAGTTGTTTGTGGCTTCCTCAGTGCCTTCTTTGCCTATGTCCTCAGTGCTGTCCTCAGTGTTTACTATAATCCAAACCACGCTTATATGAGCAAAGAAATTGGAAAATACTGCTATTTGTTAATTGGGCTTTCATCAGCTGCTCTAATCTTCAATACACTGCAGCATTTCTTCTGGGACATTGTAGGAGAAAATCTTACGAAACGAGTGAGGGAGAAAATGCTGGCAGCAGTGCTTAAAAATGAAATGGCATGGTTTGATCAGGAGGAAAATGAAAGTGCCAGGATTTCAGCAAGATTAGCTCTTGATGCAAACAATGTCAGATCAGCCATTGGAGATAGAATTTCAGTGATCGTACAGAATACATCATTAATGCTAGTTGCTTGCACAGCTGGGTTTGTTTTGCAGTGGCGCCTAGCCCTTGTCCTAATTGCTGTCTTCCCCTTGGTTGTTGCAGCCAATGTTTTACAGGTTTGTTTCTCTAACTTGTGAATGAGTTTGGTAACAAATGGTGGAATTATTAGAAAGCTAATGGTAAACTGATAATGGATCACCTTTTTCTTCAAATTTTCAACAGAAAATGTTCATGACTGGTTTTTCGGGTGACCTAGAAGCTGCACATGCCAAAGCCACACAGTTGGCAGGTGAGGCCATAGCCAATGTAAGGACTGTTGCTGCGTTCAATTCAGAGACACAAATAGTTAGTCTATTCAGCACCAATCTTCAGACTCCTCTGCGACGTTGCTTTTGGAAGGGGCAGATAGCTGGAAGTGGATTTGGAATAGCTCAGTTTTCACTCTATGCTTCCTATGCTCTTGGTCTTTGGTATGCATCCTGGCTTGTGAAGCATGGGATCTCAGATTTCTCGAAAACAATCAGAGTTTTCATGGTCCTTATGGTTTCTGCCAATGGTGCAGCTGAAACATTAACCTTAGCTCCTGACTTTATCAAGGGTGGCAGAGCAATGCGCTCAGTCTTCGATCTACTTGACCGAAAAACTGAAATTGAACCTGATGATCCAGATGCCACTGCAGTTCCTGACCGTCTTCGTGGAGAAGTTGAACTGAAGCATGTAGACTTTTCTTATCCTACTAGGCCTGATGTCCCCATTTTCCGTGATCTAAATCTTCGTGCACGAGCTGGAAAAACTCTTGCACTTGTTGGTCCTAGTGGATGTGGTAAGAGTTCAGTCATTGCCCTTGTGCAGCGATTCTATGAGCCATCATCTGGACGGATTATGATTGATGGGAAGGACATTAGAAAATACAACCTCAAGTCCTTGAGAAAGCACATTGCTATGGTTCCTCAGGAGCCATGCCTCTTTGGTACTACCATATATGAAAACATTGCCTATGGACATGAATCAGCAACTGAAGCTGAAATCATTGAAGCTGCTACTCTAGCCAATGCTCACAAGTTCATATCAGGATTGCCAGATGGTTATAAAACATTTGTAGGGGAAAGGGGAGTCCAATTATCTGGTGGACAGAAGCAGAGAATTGCCATAGCTCGAGCTCTAGTAAGAAAAGCAGAACTTATGCTACTTGATGAGGCAACAAGTGCATTAGATGCAGAGTCTGAGAGATCTGTCCAAGAGGCTCTAGACCGAGCTTGTTCAGGAAAAACCACCATTGTTGTTGCACACAGACTATCAACTATAAGAAATGCACATGTTATTGCTGTAATCGATGATGGGAAAGTAGCAGAACAAGGTTCTCACTCTCATCTATTGAAAAATTATCCTGATGGGTGTTATGCAAGAATGATACAGTTACAACGGTTCACACATAGCCAAGTCATTGGAATGACTTCAGGTTCAAGTTCTTCAGCTAGACCGAAGGACGACGAAGAAAGGGAAGCTTAATGAAATCAAGAGAAAGAATTACCAGTAAGAGGAGTATATTGCAACATACCCCCTTGTGATTTTTGAGTTTTTCTTTTATTTCATTTTCTTTTCTTTTTGTTTCAGTTTTAATGCCATGGTATAGTATAGTATTGTGTATTATCTAATTATTTTTTACCATATATTTTCTAATCTTATGAATCTTTCTAAGGAAACAATTATGACAAATACTTTAATGAGATTGAAATATATATAGTGATTATGTATTTACCAAAAGATTAAAAAAAAAAAAAATTGAAAATTGATCCCTTGAGAGTTAGAGGCATCCCTCGTGCATTTGGTTTGTCTCTTCCACTTTGATGAAAGTGTTGGCATGGGAAGAAAGATACCTAATGTTGGCAAATAATTGAGAGAGTTCAAAAGACAGACCCTACAATTTGATATATGCAATTGGATATGTACTATAACAAACACGTCCAAATCTCCATTATCTAACAAATCTTTATAAATATTTGCCCACAATGATCAATCAAGAGTGTTTGATTTCATTACAACATCAATCATACATGTTAGAATTCTATCATTTTCAGACACCGTAATCGAAAAGTAATGGAGTTATTGGCTGTGAAAGAGATGTAGGCATGAGACTAACATGGAGTGAGAGCATATTATACTTCACAATCTAAACTTGAAAGTAATAAATTCTTGGCAATTTGAAATCATAAAATCTTGATCTCAAATGGGTAAGTGTGCATCTATTCTTTGATGTAGAGTGTGGGGAACAAAATTATTGAGTGTCCAAGTTTCACATGGTGGGATTTGTACATGTGCATTGAGGTTTTAATTAAGGACAAGAAAGCAACATGAAAAGAAAGAAACAGAGTGAAAAAGAAGGGAAAATAAATAAATAAATAAATAATAAGAAGGAAAAGAGACAGAAGAAGAGGGAATAGCTGGTGGAGGACCAGCGTGTGAGAAAAGTTTAGGATATGGAGATTTTTAGCCATATAGAAAATGACAGAGAGATGATGGTGTTTTTATCTTTGATTTTGGGTTCTCATGGGATGCTATGCTCTAAATGCTATGGCCCTATGTCTTTCTTTGAGTGTGTGGGGCCATACCTAATCTCTTTGTTGTTTAAAGAAAATGTAAGGATGCTAATGGCCATGGATAAGGTTTTGGTGGTGGTTGTGGTGATAGTAGAAGTCTTTGTTTTGTTTTTTCTTTTCTTTTCAAGTGCTCAGAGCCTTTTTTTTTTTTTTTTTTTTTCAAATTTTTGGCTTTTGGAGTTATAATGATGGGTAATGACATACTGCTAAGTACTGACTATTACTATTGTTCTTGTCTGGATCGGAATAGGCAAATACTGAAAAACAATAAGAGAGAGACACAAGTGCTTGAAAGATAATGATAGTTTTCTTCTTGCCTTCTGCAATAACGTACACTGCCCATAAAGAAGGTGAAAGTTTTCTATTGCTATTCAGATCACCTAATATGCGTTAACTCTTTCTCTTGACCAAATAAAAATACATATTTGGTTGGATTAAATTAATCAAATTAATAAGTGAGATTAGAGCTTGATTGGATTTATTTGAAATTTGATATAACATTAAGAGTCTACCGAAAATTAGTGTTTAATGTTTGAGTTCAAAGTAACATTTTAAAATCCAAAAGACCAACACTGACAGACTGCCAATGCTGAACCAAACAGGCCCTAAGCCAAGATTTTACTAGAGAAAGTTTGAATAGTTGGATTGGATTGTCTACTTGCTCTCTCTCATGTTTCAATGATGCCTAATAATTTCTTGTACAGTGATATTTTTCTGAAATGAAATTGTTGACATTTTATTAAAACCAAAAATTTCAGAAAAGAAAATCTGAAAAAGTTGCAGGGGATGCAGGAGAGCTGACAGTAGCAGGCTCACAGTTCATTTGAAAACAAGAGCAACCAACCAAAAACCCAGAGCAGAAAGTATAAAAGATATAAGATAAGAAGAAAGGGCCAAACAACAAAAACCAGAAAGACAAGAAAAATAGCATTAAGAAACTTCCACTTGATAATAATGATATTCCTTTGTTAGCTCCAGGCTTTAAGGACAAAACTGCATACCTTATAACCTAAGCTTTTGTTTCCACTAAATAAAACAATATCAGAATCAGAAACCAATCAAACTTGATCTACTGATAAAGCCACTGGCACTGGGACCTTAAATAAATTATGAGTAATTATTTATAGTTAGTAGACTAAACAAACTGACCAAAACAAGGAATTCATTTAATTTAAGGCAAGTCAACTCAAAACTTTGAATTTTATATGCTATTTCTGAAATTAGATAAACCACCAAAATATTTTTCCTTTCTTGTGTTATTAATCTCATGCTCCACAAAAATGGTAAAAACCTAAAATTGAAACAGAACTTATTGGTTCATGACTTCAGAATGTTTACATTTGCTGTGTGTGTGTGTGTGCATGTCCAAAAGTAATATGTTTTGCTATGAACTAATTACACAGAGATAAATATAAACGCATACTTGGGAAAGACTCCCTTGAATCTCTCATTATATCTAAATAGTTCCTTTTTTTAGAAAAGATAAATAAAATTTTATCCCTCTTCAATTCTACCCAACTTAGTTTGCAGGCAAAGTTGACTAGTTGAGAATTCTTTCCAAGGCATCAAGATTTATGAAGCAATTAAAGCATGCTTTTGTCATTGATCAACATTATCTTTGATTCTAGAAAATGCGGTACAGCCACAAAACCCAACAATTTTGCAGATCTGATAGCAAGAAAAGTTCAAGTTGCAATAATATTACCAGCACAACTCGAGCCCAATCCATGAGTGTTAATTGGTAGACATAGACAATAAGAGCATATTTGGTACACTTTAGGATTGGGAAATCCTATTCTACGCATAAGATTCCATTTTCTACTTTGATACACAAATAATCTAAAGTTTTTTTCTATTTTTTTACATTTCAATAATTTTAATGACTACAATTTTTATTGATATAATATATTTTTTTTTAAGTACAATTATTAATCTAATCAATAAATTCTATTTAATTATTTAAAAAATGAACTTGAAAATAAATGTCTAAAAATTTAGAATCCTATTCTACTTAAATTTCGATTTCAAGATGTAACAAACAAGCTCTAATAGAATGTAATGGAGTAAAATTCCTCATTCATCACTCTATTGCGCACTGTCATCTGATTACAACAACATGCATTGTCTAAGTTTGTGTTTTCTATCCCAGGACCATGTACCACTATATTTAGACTTGTAGACGGAAGAAAGCTCTAATAAGTTGCAATCACATGACCAACCTAAACCGAAATTCATTCCATAAGCTCAAGCTTGCCATCCCTCTCTAGATGTTAGTACTGAAATGGGTATATTTTGTCTGCCAACATCCTTGGGTATGCCTTAATAAACTTGGGATCAAAAAGAGACTGGCATAGGACAGGATGAATGGACTTGATAAAGAGAAGGAGAGAAAAAAAGCTACCGTAGGTTCATAATCCAATCACAAGATAAAAATTGTAGATCCTAAGCACTGTAAAAATACAACTTTTGTTGTCGAAACCTCGTAGGAATTGTCATGCAGTCAATTAATGATCTATTTTCATAATTGTGTTATGTCAATCAACAAAAATGGAGAACCTGCTTTGCAACAGGAAAAGGCAATTACTGAAAAAGATAAATCCATTCCAAAATGGATGTTAGGCACTGGATTGCATTTTAGTAGTGTATCTAATAGAGAGTTCATAATACATGGTGAACAAAGAAGTAAACATTCAGAAAAATCAATATCTGCGGAAGCAAAGGATCAAACATGGAGAAAGAACACATAACATAGCATACAGTATACCAAGAAAATTAATTACTATTACTTTTACAGCAATACAAACAGTTATCACTACATAGACCGTTCTTACAACTTCAAAAATCCTCCACTGAGGCCAGTCTTGGCGCGCTTATAATCTAAACATATATATTAAAAATTCTAAATAGGAAGCTTACATCGACATAAGCTTAGGACCGTTATCTGGCATACCCATCCCAGCTGCTAAGTCAGCATCAAGTTGCGTGTGTGGCGCAGGTCCCACCATTTGCTTCACACTGCATTTTGTTGAAGTGCATCAGGTGAAAATTTATCCCCACTAATTTTAAGATATGCAGAGCAAAAGCATTGGATAGCAGGCAAAGGTCTTAGTCCAGGTCAAACTTCCTGAGTATGAATATCAGATTTCTAACCCAGGAAACAAGACTTTGCAATCTGAGTTGTGGGTATATTACAATTTTTTTTCCCTCTTGAAGCCGAGTTACATGATATGAAAATTTTTAAAAAAAAAAAACAATTATAGGTATTTTAAACAATAATAATAGTAAGTGCACACAGTAGTTAACCAGTCAATAATTATTCAAGTATTCATGGGTGGGTGTCTATTGATTTGGAGCGGACAACCAAACAGTTGGCCAATGAGGAAGAAATCAAACACTTCAGCTTAGTATGTGGGCTGATAAAGCAGCTATCATCCAGCTGGTCCTAACTCTTAAGTTAAACAGCCCTAGTAGATCAGTAGGATCCTCCTCCTTCTAGCAAGTTAAGACACTTGGGCATTTGCTCTGCCAAAAACTTGCACAAATGGTATTGAAGAGTCTAATATGGTACTATCCTCAATTGATAATGGAAGATAAATAAAATACTCTAAAGGACAAAGAACTAAACGATGGCTAATATATCTGCAACTTAATACAAAATATTGCAACCCATTAATTCATCAAACAAAAATTCCAAGATGATAAATAATGAACACAGCTTACCGCTTCTTGTGGCGCTTCGTCTTGAAATGCTCATCCCTCACAGTCACATTAGCAAAGTATCGGCTGAGAACAAGAAACCAACAAATTAACCATATTCAACAAAAATCAACCCAAGTCAAATTAAATTTAAAAACCTCTAAAAGATTAATACTTTTCTGATTATTTTATAAATAAATGGTTAAAGCCTCAATTAGAATCAACTTACTCGCAGTGCAAGCAATAATATTGGCCCATGCCAGGCAAATCCTCATCTAAAGGCAATTCCTTTTTCTCCACGTCAGGCTTTTGCAGCTCATCATAGACCGCATCGTCACGTGACAAAAAATTTCAGAGTCAAGGAAACACAAAAACACAAATTTCAGAGAGAAAAATTGAATTTAATTACAACGAGGGAATTAAAAAAAAAAAAGAAAAAAAAAAGGATATCTTTGATGAGGAATTTGGATCGGCGAGCCGTCTTGTGAGAGTATCTTCTCTTCTTCACTTTCCTGCTTGGACACTTGCCTCCCATTTTTATGCAAATTTAGGGTTTTCAGAGAGGTTTTAGTGGAAAAATAAAAACCCTAGACGATTGATCCAGAGATCGTTAAAGAAGAAGATTGTAAGTGTTTGTATGATTTATTTATATCAAACACTTAAACCGACGTCGTAGAATTTTTCCCATGGAAGCGACGTCGTTTTTTCTCTATGAACCTAACTTATTTTGTATCTGTCCATAGCCCAGGTTAAATTGGCAGGCCCACGTTTTTGACATCTCTTTCTTCTTTTTTTTTTTTTTTTTTTTTTTTTTTTAATTCATAATATCAAAATCTTATAAATGATTTCAACATATCAGCCCAACAAAATTTATTTTTATTATTAATTTTTTATACATATTAATTTCATATAAATGTTCGATATATCTATAATTCATTATAATGATTGTTTATATTTAATCCAATGAATTGCTTAATTTTCAAATTGTTTATGATAGATAAACAAGATATATGATAATGTGATTTTGCACTAGTAAGTAGCAATTTAATGGTATATTTTTCTTACGGTGATTGATTGATAATCATATATTAATCAAAATAACAAAATTAATCCTTTAATTGCTATAATATGAAAACTACTACAGTTAATTTGAAAGATCGAATTAATTATGTACCTACAGAAGATAACTTGAAGCAACTAACCTCTTTTTTTTTTTTTTTTTTTTTTTTTTTTTGTCAAGAGATATTATACACATTACATTAAATATCAAGTACATTACAAATTTCACTTATAGTTTAAACTCACATAGTAATAAATAAATAAAAAAATTCAATAATATTGTGTCAAAACTCATTATTAGGAAAAAATATATATTATTTTTTACTTTAAAATTCAAATAATGTCAATATAATTTTATTTTAGTCTATTGAAACAAAAAATAAAAATACGAAAAACACTATAATTAAGTATTATATTTTCTATAATATAAAAAGATTTTTTTTGTACTTTAATGGATTTTTTTTATTATTTTGGGGGAGCAATTTTAATTATTTAAATCTAATTATTTACTTTTACAATTTTTTTTTATATAATAATCATATTGAAAAATTTAAAAAAAAAAAGGGAGTTTGGGGAGAAACCTAAAATTCGAACATGCAACCTACCAGAAGACCAAAACTTCATTTCAACATCCTTAAATTGATGGAGGAAAATAATAATATAGCAACATCTTTAAGCACAAGATGCTAATTACTATCGTAATTTAAAGAAATATTTTTCATACTCTACGCAACCTCTAATCTTCATACATAGATGTTTCTATATCACAAATTTCAAAAAGAAATTAAATATATTATCTATATGATCTTAATCTATTTTTCATTAATATAAGATCAATACATGCACAAAATTAAGTAGATATGAAGAAGTTTTAATATTCTCACCTTAATTATGATTAGTAATATCACAATTACAAATCCATACAAAGCTTCTTTCCAAATAATTCCTCCAAGAGAGAGAACCAAGGTGGCATTTGTCTGCAGTTGCACCTGCACCTCTGTCTGGAGTGATTCCCACCCCCACTGCATGTAGCTTGCAGAGAGGAGACTAAGAAGGTGCAGGTGCAAATGCAGATAAATGAAACAACACCCTAGTTTTATTTTTATATACATATAGCTCTGCACGTTCAATATAATAAATATATAAATTGCAGAGAGAATTGAAAGAAGACAAGATGATTTTTTTTTTTTTTTTTTTTTTTTTTTTTTTTGTGCATGGGGAAGAAAGATACGGAAATGGAACATAAGGATTAAAGGGCCACGTGATACAGGAATGATAAGCACGTGGGAATCTATCTCATGGCCAAGTTAAATATTGACACGTCAATAATTGAAAAGATGTTATCACCTGATGTCAAATCAATATCACCAGCAAATGGATAG